>JAAAKE020134959.1:0-13991 GCA_010014785.2 Anisolabis maritima | reverse complement strand
TATATAAATGACGTAAGCGCAGAGATTTTCAAATTATCTCCCCCTAAATTTATTCTTAAATCCTAACTAACTAATAAGGATAGTGTGTATTGATAAGAATAATAATAAAAATAATGTTAGTAAAAATACAGATAGATCCCCAGAGAGTTAGTAAACAACCCTTTATATACACACACAATCCTTCCTTATACTTAATAGATAAACTAAAGACAAGAAAAATTAAAATATCGTCTCATAGATGATGATGGCCCCATTCGTTTTTCAAAATGAATGGTACCTGTACCATTCATATATTTCCTCCTTCTTTGTACCACTGGTAATCTTTACAATCATCCGACCACCAAGAGGTTGCGACTCTATTGTACTACTCTGAAAAATAAAACCCTACTGTATTTTTATTAAAACGTTTACAAAGTTTTTATTCAAAATAAATAAATAAATTCTACGTAATGTATTTAAAAAAAGTTTCAATTTTAAATTAAATATTTCATTTAAAATTTTAAAATTTAAATAAAAAGAAAATGAATGAATAAATTTTGAAAAGATTTTTCATATAAAAGTTTTTTTTTGAATTAAAATTAAATTTATTATGAACAAATTAAAGAAAAGAATTTTATTATATTGATCGACTAAGTTATCTAATCTAAAAAATAAATTGGGGATTCTGAAAAGGGTGTAGAATGTCAAATATTAATAACATCCTAATTGCAATTCATGCATTTCAACTAATATATAAAATATTTAGGCCAAATGAAAAAAAATCAAATAAAATTTTGAAACATCCTATATCTATCTTACTCTGCGCTTACGCTAAATGTTCATACAGGCCTTAATATCACCATTCTAAGAACTCGTCGATTGAAATGCTCTGCAACTGAAACTCTCAGATGAGATCTCCGCCATCTCCGATGACCAAGTTGAATGTTGTCAGTTTCATATGAATTTATGTTCTCGATTCTTGCAGTGAATTAGTCAATTTCTAAAATATTAAAAAAAAAAAATTTTTTTATTTAATTTAATATTTCGGTAAAACATTTGTAGTTGAGATAATATAATAAATAATGTTTCTTTTTTTATATTTTAGAAATGAATTATGATTTATTAATATGTTCATAATTTTAATTTTAATAATTAAAGGCTTTTTTATTTTTATTATGTTTTGGGGCCAAATAATTGATAATAGTAAAAACAAGCTAAGTTGAACAAAAGAAAGAATTATTGTATATTTTGAATGAATCCGATTAAACTGTCTGAATATATATATTAAGAATTCATTAATTGAAAATAATCCAAAAATAAAATAAATTATTCTTGTATTTTTTATTTTAAAAATTATCCTGACCACTGTTAAGAAAACTACAGAATTACGATTTTTCAGATATTGCTTTTCCTTCCATAAATCCATTACTTAATAATAATAATAATAATAATAATAAATAAAAGTTTTCAAATTAATGACATTAGCATGATTCTAAGATCTTACCTTAGTTGGTAAACTCTGCTTGATTGATTATTTACTTTAGTATTTCTTTTCTTTGTGCTGCTTTTATTTAAATGTGAAGTCTATCATCACGATTTTGCATTTTTTTCCTTTAGATATCCATTTAAAAAAAAAAATGTAATATGGCTACTGATGATTTCTGAAATTTCAAAATTAGAATTCAACTAAAAAAATGATAAGTTTCCTCATTGTGTAAGAAAGTGTGAGATAATCTTACACGTAGTAATAGTGTTAAGAACCTAAAGGGCCCGTTTGAGTGCCTGGAACTCCCAAATCCTCCTGTGTCCTGATAAGTAACTCCCTAAAAATTATATATTTGATTAAGTAATTTCACCACCCCTTCTAGAAAAAATTTTAATAAAAAAAGTCTATTTATTTTTTTGTATTTTATAAAAGAAGTGATTATTTATTTATATTTACATATCGGCTTTCCATTCCTTATATTGCTATTTAAGAAATAATAAAATTTTATTTTTTTCAAATTTTTAATTTAAAAGTTAAAAGCTCAAATGGTCTAAGCTTAACGCGCACTAATATTAATAATAATAATATAATAAATAAAATTAACTGTGAGATCAGTCCGGGGTACCTAACACAACCCTGAAGTTACAAAAACAAATGTTTGAATACATGAATACTTTTTAATTTTTATCTTCTTTAAATAATATTAAAATACAAAAATACACTTCTTTTTTGGCTTAATCATCGGGCATTCTAAATAAAAGAGCATTCAAGCAAGAGCGGAGAAACAAGATTGATAATCTATTACAAATATAGAAAATTTAATTTAAAGATTTTGATAGAAAATAAAAAAACACACGAGATATTCCAATATTAATAGATCTATATCTCCTATAACCCCTCCCCTCCTTTTATTTACACCATTTGAGTATTAGATTATATTTTTGGTACCTCTAAATGGAGAAGGATTTGTTTTTTATTTAATGTATAGTCTTATTCGGCTATTGTGGCCATAAAAGACTTATCGAAATCCACGTTAAAAATCCATATGTTAAAAAGTCCAAAAATCAATGGCTTCCAACTACGAGAAGGATGAAATTTTTGGTTGTAGGAATTCCTAAGATATTAAAATTTAGAGTGAATTGGTCCGCAGGGGACGAGAAAAATGGCCCATCAATTTTTAATAAATACCACGATATCTTTTATTTAAAATGTATTTTGAAAAAATATATATGAAATTGAAATCCTACTTGAAGATCGGGTAATGCATACACAACTTTTAAAATTTTTTATGTTTTCAATTTGAAACTTACCTTATTTTGTTTAAATATTGCTGATGTGTTTATAGATGATGTGAGATTTTGCAAATTCATACATTGGCATTCAAGATTATTTCATTTATTGGCCATAATTATTATCCGATAAAAAATTCTATCAGTGGATGATGGATAATAAACCATGATGAAGTCGAAGCAATCAATATTTAATATTAAAATTATAAACAGAGGATATTTATAAAAATCTTGCCTCTACTGTGAAACTGTGATGGACCGTCGATGGCAATCCACTTCAAATAATGTAGCCTAGATAGTAAAATCCAATACTATCATCATTATCAATTTTTTACAAAGAAATTTGCTAATGTATATATAACGATATATAATTTATAGTTATTATTAATTCTTTCATTTTATATGTTATAATATTTTATTCTATTTGTAAATATTTTCTTATTTTATTTTATTCTTAAATATTTTATTAAAACATTCATATATCAATAGTCTTTTTTTTTTAGACTTTTAGTCATCTGAGGTCATGAATTTTATTTACTCTTCACTGATGCAGGTATATTTATATACCCCTTTGTTAATAAAAAAAAAAAATAAAATTTTCTTTTAAGTATTATTCTTTAGTTTTATGAAAAATATTTTCGTATTTTATCACCCATGATTATAGAGAGCTTAAAAAAAAACATAATATTAATATATAGACCACTGATAGGGAAGAATTCTTAAATTATAATGTGAATTAAATGACTAAAGAATATAATAAATGAAGAATTAATGATTTTGAATGCAAATACTTAAATAAAAAGGGTGAGAAACAAGCAAAGCAAGAGAAAGGCGATTTTTTCCTCATCATTCACTCTACCAAATCTTTTGAAAGTTTAAATGTTTAGATTAGAAAAAAATTAATTCATATTTTTGTTTTAATTCATTTTAAATATAAAATATTTTTCCAAACATAATCTTTTTAAAATAGATATAATTATTTTATATTCATACAAAATTATGTATTAGGATTAAATAAATAAATAATTTATTGGTCAATGATATAAAAAAGATAGAAAAATCTAATTCCAATGAGTTTAATATTTCTAAGGCCTAAGATCTATTATTATTATGCCTTTGAAATATGGAAATAAACTCATTTCAATTATAATTTTGTTATTTTTTTCACTAATATCCACTCAACCAATCTACTCATCCAGTTACTTATTATATATATTTATTTATTTTATCTGAATAGATAATTATATTATATATTGCAAATAAAATAATTATTTCTATTTAAGAAAGATTATGTATGTGAAAATATCTTTTATTTAAAAGGTATTTAAAAAATATATATATATGAAATTGAAACCCCTCATGAAGAACGTGAAATCAACACACAACTTTTAAAATTTTTTATGTTTTCAATTTGAAACTTACCTTATTTTGTTTAAATATTGCTGTTGAGATTGTTGATGTGAGATTTTGCAAATTCAGACACTGGCATTCAAGATTATTTCATTTATTGGCCATAATTATTACCCGGAAAAAAATTCTATCAGTGAATGATTGACAACTCATCTCTATTTTTTAAAAAAAAAATAATTTTTATTATTTTATTACACATCAAAAGAAATTATTTTAATAAGAAAAAAATACCTTTGGTATTTTTTGGAGCTAAATCATCACACCAGGAGTGAAAAAGGGAACACGATGATGTCAAAAATGGAAATTAGACATACTAGCTTTTTTCACTAATATTCAATCACTTTGTTATTTTTAAATAAATATTTTCAAATAAAATAAAATACAGTGAGTGATTAGTTTGAGGAAATAAGATGGAAATTCTTTTTTTTTTCGAAGAAAATAAAATTTTTTAACATCGCCATCGACATCGTTGACAAATTCCAAATGAGTTTTAATTAATTAATCCATTTCAAAGAACAAATTAAAATTAAAAATATTCTTTGGATTGATTAAAATAGTTGTTTGTTAAAAATAAACATGAAAATAATATTAGCTTATAACCTGTCAAATTTTGTTATCCGAATTCTCGACAACGCCAAATCCGATTTAATAAAGTTAATATTCATTTTGAAGCTCATTTAATATAGAATAAATATAAATAATCAGTTAAATTTAAAATGAACTACGAACTGTCTACGATTTAAAATTAATTATTCATCACACGGATTTGCTTTCTTTGTTTGGGCGGCAATCAGAGATATAGAGAAAAAGAGATGAGACAGAACATGCTCAGACTCGCAAGCAAAGACAAAGAAAAATAGAAAAGCATACATAGGCTGTTACTTATTAAATATTTTAACAAATAAATTTTATTTAATAATTTAATTTACTATCACATATTAATAAAATAAAAATATAATTTTAATTTTTAAATATATTTGCCCCTCTCCCTTGGTGCAGATGTAGAAGTCTCGCTTCACTTGCCGAAATTTTTTTTTTTTAAATATATTAATATTAATTAATAGTAATATTTTATTATTGAATATTCATAGGATCATAGCCGCTGTCACGGGAGGTTTAGAGATTATCCACCCCCAATGCATATGTAAAAAAAATTCAAATAATTATTTCTTTTTTTTTTTTTTATTCTTCTAAACAACTAAAATAAAAATCTTACTTAACAAATATATTTATAAAATAAATTAATTTGACCACAAGTGTTTTGTGAGTAATACTCCACTTATTATCCTTTCTATAAAAATTTTCACCATGAGAAATTCCAAGCCCCGGTTCTGTTTAAGATTATTTTATTTTATTTGAAAAAAAAAAAATTTATATTTTAAAATAATAATAAGATTATATAAATATTAATATAAATCGATCGATCCTTTTAAAAGATTATATAAAATTGATTTTAAAAATTGAATCGCATTATAATTAATTTGCCCTGAATCGAATCATTCGCAATCTTGCTGGTCCCCAAGTTTGGTTGGTGGATGTGGATGTGGAAATCCAAACCACCACCTTATCCACATCCACCAACCAAACTTGGGGACCAGCAAGATTGCGACCCCGAAAACAAAAACCATCACTTCCTAACACAAAACTCTTGAAAATGGCTCCAAAAGGAGAGCCGAAACGTCGAGTTAATCTCAACAATCAACGCGGGCCAACCCGGTAAAACATTATTCCAAATACAGCCAACCGCGGAAACCTTCCAGAACATATATATATATATATATCAATAGTCTTTTTTTTTTTTAGACTTTTAGTCATCTAAGGCCATGTAGATATATATTTTATTTACTCTTCAATGATGCAGGTATATTTATATACCCCTTTGTCAATAAAAAAAAATAAAATAAAATTTTCTTTTAAGTATTATTCTTTATTGATTGTTTAAAAATATTTTTATTTAGAAAACAATTTCAATTCAGGAGGAAATCGCTTAAAAAAAAAATTTACTGCTTCGTTATTAAGCACAAGCATAGCATAGTCTGATGTGGGCAACATGATTGGTGCTCCAGGAGATGAGTTAATTTAATTCTTTTAATTGTTGGGTTTTAGAAAGGACCCTGAAGACTCTTGAGAGATTTAATATTAATTTGGCATTTTTAGAAGTAGATTCAAATCTTTGCGATGGACGGGAAGAATGTCAAAATGCCAGAGAAACAATTAGATCACTGAAAATCATTAATAATAATTAACTGTAGAGATTTCAAAGAATGAAAAGCAGTAACTTTATACAAATGTATAATTATTTTATACTTAAAGTTTAAATTCATATTTTATAAATGAATTTCTTTTTACAAGAGCAAGTCTTTCGGCATTTAATTTTGGTATTGTATTCTTATAACTTGATTTACAAATCAAATAAATTCAACTAGAGTTAAAATCTTCATTTTCTCCTTTCGAAGTATGATATATATATATTGAGACTGCATATTAAGGCCGATTTAAATGACTAGGCCAACTAAAAAACTTGAATTTTGTTTCTTGCAAAAAATCAAATCCCTTTGAGAATTCGAAATGCATCTGTTGTGTAGTATTGAATTTCATCTTTTCTTAACTTTTGCCATTTAAATAAAATAACTGTATATTAGGACCAAAGATAGGCGCCAGACTAGATGTTGCAAAAACTGTTTGCAGCAGGTAGTAAAGGGATATAGAAAAAGATACTCTTCTACCAACGAAGTTATTTTAAAGCAATTGTAACCTTATAACTAACGACGATTCATTTCAAATAATGTAGCCTAGATAGTAAAATCCAATACTATCATCATTATCAATTTTTTACAAAGAAATTTGTTAATGTATATATAACGCCATATAATTTATAGTTATTATTAATTTTTTCATTTTATATGTTATTTTATTTTATTTTTAAATATTTTATTAGAACATTCATATATCAATAGTCTTTTTTTTTTTAGACTTTTAGTCATCTGAGATCATGTATTTTATTTACTTTTCACTGATGCAGGTATATTTATATACCCCTTTGTTAATAAAAAAAAAAAATAAAATTTTTCTTTTAAGTATTATTCTTTTATGTAAAATATTTTCGTATTTTATCACCCATGATTATAGAGAGCTTAAAAAAAAAAAAATATGAATATATAGACCACTGATAGGGAAGAATTCTTAAATTATAATGTAAATTAAATGACTAAAGAATATAATAAATGATGAATTAATGATTTTGAATGCAAATACTTAAGTAAAAAGGGTGAGAAACGAGCAGAGCGAGAGAAAAGCGACCAGCTACCATCATGGCTGCCTATCAAATGAGAAAGGTGTTGGATTCTTTACGAAAACTAACGTGAGGTCACTAATACAAGGGTTGCCCCTCAACTGGCGCTTCGTCTTACCTCCAAAGATTTCCTCTCTTGTTTGATTGGTTGTAATTAGTTAGGAGGAGAGAGGGGGAGAAGGGATTGATAAAATATAATAATAAAAAATAAATAAATAGACAACGAAGTTGCAATATTTTTCTTTCTGCACTTTTTAGCCATCACAATCCATAGTCCTCTTGGTGTCTTGGAGTCCATCAACAATCTAATTTAAATTTTATCCTGAAGGTGGAGAAAAAAAAAAAAAAAAACGGCTAGAATTTTTCCTTTTCATTCTGCTGACGTTTCGGTCTTGGTTAAAACCATCATTAATGCTCTATTTAATATAAATGCAAACATTTCCAAATAATAATTAATTATTTCAATTGTTAGAAATTGCCTACTCGAAAGCTGATGATGACCTTGACCAAGGCCGTAATACAGCTACCTACTATAGATGATGAATGTCAGTCAGTTAGAAGGTGGTGGGGGGTAATTAATCCAATATACGCCCTTCCCCCAAACGCAGAATTATCGATCTTGAACCCCCCCCCCCCCCCTCCACCACACGAAAAAGTAAACGTTCTTGTGACCTTGACTCTATATTATTAATTATATTTTGACCTTAATCTCTTATCTTTTTTTTATAATTTTAATCCAAAATAATGAATATAAATAAATAAGGAGGGAGTCTAGATGCCGAAAAAATCCAAAATAAGTATATTTAATTTTAAAACATATAATAATACGTAGATCAAAGATGTGTAAAGAAGAAAATCATGATGTTGAACTAATTCGATGGATTTATTTTAAAATTTAAAATCCAAGATCCAATCCTGAATCGAGGATTTAGATTAAGATCCAAATTTTTGAAAATCGGATCAAATTTTCCTTTCCCCTTTTTTTTTTTTTTTTTTTTCTCTCGAGGATTTTCCTCATCCCTGATTGTGGATATATTAAAATAAGAAAATGAAGAGGAAACTGAACTTTGGCGCTTGGAGCAAAGGAAAATTTTAATAAATGAGATTATATTTAGCGTTGAGCGAAAAGGAAAAGAAATAAGAGCAATCGTTAAAACGAATTGTAGTCGTAGATAAGAGATTTTTTGAAATCTAAACGCACATCATCTTATCTATAAAGTAAGGAAAGTTGAGTGATGTACTGTCACATCAGATTTTTTGTGTCGGACCCCCCCCCCCTCCTCCCCCTAATGAAAATTTAATACCAATTTATTCGATTTGGTTAGAGTAGTTTAAGAAACACCGCCGTTTAAGTCAAACAACGGCAAAAGGTAGTAAAATGGGCCCCCAAACATTTTTGAGGTAATAAGGATTAATATTTTTCAAAGATCATCTAATCACTTATTGATTTATGAATTTTAATCAAGATCGTTAGAGTGAATTTTGAGAAAATCGAAAAAAAAAAAAGTACTAGTACTACACTTTGTCCAACGAGGGTACCTAACTTAAATATAAAATTTGCAAGATTCATGGAATCTCAAAATGTGTATTTCCGTGGAAATCTCAACAACACGTTTGTCGTTTGCAATCACAATACTTTCTCATCATATATTACATATAAGGAAAAGTAAAATTGTATAATAGAGTTTAAGTATTTAAATGAAGTTTCTCTAAAATATCCCTAACAGCATACTTACTCTAATCCAATGTATTTATATTAGACTCCTGAGTTTTAGGCGGGAGATGCTGGAGAGGAGCAACGATGTGGTCAGAAGGCCTTCTAAAGGCTCACTAAAGACAAAGGAGCCTCGAGGCAGGTGATGACGTCATGCAAAAACCTGTCCAGACAGGAGGACACTATGAGAAAAAATAATTATTTTCAGAGATTATTATTGAAAGACTCAAAAAAAAAAAAAGAGATTTTAAAATGTATATAGATGTAAAAATAATGCCTGACGGCCCAATGAGAGTTTTAACGATAACAATATTATATGTCTCTCCTTGCATCAACAATTATAGAAAAGAAACAAATCGGATCAAGGTGGCCCTGTCCCTTGGTGCAGAGGTAGAGCTTTCGCTTCACATACCAAAGGTCAGTGGTTCGCTTCCCATCCTGAGCGACAAAAATTTATTTCTATTATATTGGCTACCAATTGATAGAAATAAATAAGGACGGAGTCTAAATGGCCTCAGATGCCGAAAAAGACTTAAAAAAAAATATATATATATAACAATGGTGGAAGGAACAGGTGAGAAGCCTCTTTGATATTAAAACGCTCAAGCCCCCACCTCGTGGCCGAGAGGTTAAAACTATTGGCAATGTCAATATTGCTAACCTTAAAAAGTCAAGAGATGTGGATTCGAATCCCAGGCAGTCCGAGGAAAATTTATTTGGATACCAATTGATTTAAATAAATATGCCTGGATAACAATAAGTTGGTAATGGTTTAAAAGTCTATATGGCCTCAGATGCCGAAAAAGACTTAAAAAAAAAAAAAAAAAATCGGATCAACGATATAATAATGGAGCTCTTAGCTACTAATAGTTTAAAGAAGGATGCGCATGCGCATTCATAAATGGTCAAATTTTCTATACCCCATTTTGGCGGATACAATAAGAACCAGCAGAAGCATGAAGATATTTTATTTTTTTGACAATTTCCCACCGAAATCTCATTTCTGTATGATGAGTGACGAGAAATATTTGCATTAAAGTGAATGAGGCATTTTTCAGTTCAAATATCCAGCGTCGATCAAAAGGGTTGCACTATTTTAACTCTCCAGTTTGGATGGTTAAAAAAAAAAAAAAAAAAAACTTTCTCTAAAAAAAAATAAAAATGCACATTTCCTGAAAAATTTAATTCGAATATTAAAAAGAGTGAATGAGAATTGAAAAAATTTTCCCTTTGATTGACATGTTAATGATAGTTAAAATATACCAAAGAGAAAGTCTTTTATATAAGCAATATAATAGATAAAGATTAAGAAGAATACATAATAAAATTAGGCGTTTTTAATCGAAGGGCAGGCAGCCATCTTCTTAGAAAGAAAAAAACGTCTTTGCACTTTCATCTCAATTAACTCGTTTAAAAATTCGACGTTTGATTTTAGGGCTTTGAAAGAAAGCGGGATGCGAGTGAAAAGAATCTCGGTGATATTTCCATGATGTCTCCTTTTTTATTCTTTGTTCACTTCATTTATACACAAGAGGTTTGAAATTTAAATTTTAGTTTAATTTCATCGATTATGCCAGGTTATAAGTCTTTGATAAGGAAAAGGTATTATATAAAAATAGGACAACCAAGTTGCAACACTTTCCAATTTTTTTTTTTATTAAGTCTTTTTTGGCATCTGAGGTTATTTACATAGCCCAATAAACTAGCCTCGGACGGGAAGCGAACTTTTTATCTCTACACTAAGAATCAGGACAAAAAATGATGACGTATGTTTATTATCTTATACCCTTTTTTTTTTTTTTTTTTTTTTTTAGAATAAAGCCGCTTCATCTCAAAGGATTGTTATGTTGGTCCAGGACTGGATGGAAACGTCTTAATTATTATTACTCAGATGCGCAAAAAATATTGGGAATCTTTTTTACCGTCCCCTTAACACTGATTCGCTTCAAAATTTAATGCCTTCTGGCCCTCTGACTCCTAAGACTATCAAGTTGTTAATTTTCACTCTTTTCCGATCAGTGGTTCCAAGGATACACACACACACACACACACACACACACAAACATACGTACATTAATTTTTTTTTTGCATTTTCATTTGAGAATTTTAAAAATTGGGAGGTTAAATTTTTTTTATTATAATAATTCTCCTTATTATATATAATATCTAATAATGCGGGAAAGTAAAAATTTTATTAGATTTTTATTAAATACTTTATTTCTGTATTTTGCCTAATGGAAAAATTCATAACTCGAATCTAGAGACCAAAATGGAGTATAGAAAAAGAAGGTAGAATTCTCGCTTCATATTCCAAATATCAGAAATTCCCTTCCGTCCTGAGCGGCAAAAATTATATTGACTACCAATTAATATAAATAAATAAGTACGAAGTCTAAATGGCTATGATGTGTCACCCATATGAACTTTCTCAGCTACGCCTTTCGTTATATATATATATATATTTTGAGGGAGCCCTAAGGAGATTTTGCGCCCAGATCGTGATTAAATAGAATTTGAAAGCTCAAGAGATGAAAGGATTAATTGTTAAAAACGTCCAAGTGATATATGTATATGTTGAATGCAAAATCATAAATCTTGTTGGACCACAACTTCAATTATAATGGATGTGTTTATAAGAGAGGAACAGCTCAACATTTATAAATATCACATGATAACAAGCTAGGACGACAACAACAAAAAAAAAAAATTCTTTTATCCTCAATCTTGGAACATGAAATCAAATTAAAAATAAATTTATCATTATAAAAAAAAAGCGATTTAAATTCCAACAGAAAAGTATACATGTTGAATTTATTATTATTGCAAATATTTTTATCTAAATAAATAAATAGTAAATATTTTGGAATCCTTTATACTCGTAGTATTAAAAAAAGAAATTTTATGGCAAGATAAAGAAATTGAACCTGCAGCCTGGGGCTGCATTTCTTTTTTTTTTATTTGTCTTCGTGGTTCTATGTTGTTTATGCGTCAGTTCTTTGGAGCAGAGGTGAAATTCCAAGGGTCAGTGGTTCGCTTCCCGTTTTTTAAATTATCTCGATTACCAATTAATTTAAATAAATAAATGTGAAACGAGTCTGCCAAAAAAATAAAACAAAGAAAAATTATATAGCTATATCATCTACATCCCTTTGATTCTATGTTAATTGGTGTTTGAGTCTCTTTGTTTTTAATTGTTGTTTATTATTTATTCTTTTATTAACTTAATTTTAATATAATTTATAATTAGTAAACGTGTGTTTAAATTCAAATCATATTGAAATATAATGATTAGAATTTATTATTATTAATATTTAATTTCGGATGAAAAAAAATTTCAATTCTTGATTTTTTGCTGCCAATTTAACAGAAAAGAAAACCCAAGGGTTAAAGCAATCGCTCCAACACCTGACGTACTCGGGCACTTTGAATCGGAAAAGTCAAATGTTTTTTTTTTTTTTTTTTTGTTTAATAATTAATATATATATATATATATATATATATATATATCTTCTACATCTCTTTAATTGTGTGCTGATTGGTTTTTGAGTATCTTTGGACTTCATTGTTTATTTCTTCTTTTTCTAGCCTTCTCTCTTATCTTTTATATCTTAATCATATAATTATTACTAAATGCTAAAATTATTAAAGAGGGGAGCGTGAGCCACGGGAGGAGAGGGACAGTTTTCCACTCGCATTGCTAAACTAACCTAATTGTAATTATGTTTCATTATATTTCCTGTCATTTTATGAATTTTAACTTTTGGGAGAAATAGAAGCATGGAGATTACGAAGTCATGGGAACAAAGGAAGGAATTGTCAAGTCCCAAATTTAACGACATGGCAATTTTGGGCCGATGACTCTCTTGTGTGGGACTAATGGATTTTTTTTCGGCAGAGAATCGATCATGGAAATATCTGTAAAAAAAAAAAGGCTCTCCTTCTTTGGTCCAGTGAGTGCAGGGATGCAATAAGAGACTCATCTCCGCACGCCTTTGGATCGCCTCCAGGGAAGAGAGGGCGTGCTTGAAAAGCATCTCTTCATACTCTAATCTGAGAGAAATAAGCTTGGATTTGAAGACTGAAGAAATTGTCGCTCCCCGAACAGAAATAAAGTCTGGAATATTATTGGTGTAGGGGGGGGGGGGTCTTTTGCCTTTGGGATTTGATCCCAGTTTATCCCTTTTTCAATTCGTTTGTCCATGTCGAACCAACGAGAGAAATAAACCGTCAAGTGTTTAGAAAATTATTATTTTAATTGTTACAAAATGAACGATTTAAATAATAAATAAAAAGGAATGAAAGGTTTAGTTTTATTTTCTTAGCTCAGCATTTGACAACCAAGAAATCTTGCAATTCTAATTTCATATCAAATTTCTCGATTATTAAATAGAAATAAATTAAATAAAATTACGCCGTATAAGAAAACATCTTGGAATGCGCAAAACATGCATTTCCGTAACGAACTTAGGGTTGCAACATTGCTCGCTTCCCTCGCAACAGTTTCAAATATATATATATATATTAAATGCCTGAATCTAACTTAAAATGAGTGTAAAATTTCGATGGCCATTTTGACCAGATTTGTACTTAAATTTTGATGCTTTATCCAAATGCAAAGTTAAAATTTTGAAAAAAAAAAAAAAAAAAAATTATGGACAGACAAAGAGAATTGGAAAAGTTTGTTAAAAAAGAAATATAATGGTGGGGGGAAGATATCGGCTTTTTTTCTAAGAATTTTTTTTTCAATTATATAGCCACCCACCCCCCCCACCCCACCCAACACCCAAACACCCCCAACATATCTCTCCAAATATTAAACCA
>JAAAKE020134948.1:0-13992 GCA_010014785.2 Anisolabis maritima | reverse complement strand
ATTATATAGATTTTCATATTTCAAAAGAGTGTGAGATGCAGATTAAATATGTTTATTTGCTAATTTTTTCTACTAAACCGGAAATTTTAATTTATGTTATGTTCGCATAAAAATATTTTCCTTTTGATTGATTATGAAAAAAAATTCCGAGTTGATGGGTAGTAGCCTTTCGAAAAAATTCCGAGTTGATTGGTAGCCTTATCGAATATATATACGAGTGCAAAGGGTTAAGAAGTGGGATAGGGGCAGTGTTAATTGCTTTCCATCTTAAATTGAAAATCTTTTAAGACAAACATAAAACTTGACTAGAAAATTTGTTCCTTCTAATACTATAAGCCAGTATATTCAAGGTAAAAAAATTGATGAAATCTCAATAAACACTATGAAAATAGTAATATATAATAATATATATACAAATTAAAATATTCTAATAAGCATTTAAAAAAAAGACAATACAAAAATTTTATTGCCCTACCTCCTTGGCTCTTCTCATGCTGATAGGATTATCTTTGTCATTTTTATAAGAAAAAAAAAAGATAAATATTTCGTATTTAAAAAAATGTCGGGGTTGATCCTTCAGTTTTTCAAGTTCCTCACCTATGATATGAGTCAGAAATACTTGCAAAAAAGATCACATAAAAATTATGAGATGCGAAAAATTTATTTAGATAAATATATATATATATCAATCGAGACCAGCACTCTTGAAATATTATTTGCAATAAAGAGCTGACCGAAATTAACAATTAGTATGTGTTTTTATATATACACAATGTTACCCATATAAAGACAAAAATATGCAATTAACTAATTAGTCCTGGGAAGTGATTGGCCAGCGTACGAAACGTTGGCAATAATAAAATTGTTTTTATTTTTCGCCTGGCTACAGCCGGGAATTCCGTCCCTAACTCAAAATATATATGTATTATGGCACGTTAAGTACTTTTCCCTAGGTGTCTCAAATCATTAATCGACATGAAAATACATAAAAATATTTTATAATTTTAGATCTTTAGAGAATAGAGAAGAATTGGACATAAAATTATCTAATATATATCGTCTCTTACATAACTATATGTATCACATATCTCAATTTTCTGTAAAAGTCGATATATACAAATTCTTTATGGAATTGATCTGTGGCACTAAAAAATTCGGTGATTTGCATCTTTCTGATGACTTCCATCAAGAAACTAATGTCTCAAATTGATCCTCTTGAAAATTTGAATCCATTGAAATGGACAATTTAATTTCACAAAAAATTAAGATATATGGTGTTGTTCCGTAAGAGACGATTTTAGAATATAGTTCATATATATTTCTCATATAAAAGAACAAAGCCAATTAGATTAACTTCATCTGAGACTGTGTTAATTATAATATCCTAAAAGAAATGAAACATTAGAATTTATTGAAAAAAGAATATATTTTCTAATTTCACATTTGACTTAGAAAAAATTAATAATAAAGTATTTTGGCACAAAGAAAACAAAGATATAAAAGATTTTTTTAGTATTTAAAAGATAATGATTTAAATATAAAAAAAATAAAATCAAAAAAAAAATTATATTAAAAATGAATGAGAAATATTTTTTACCTTGTAATGATTTTCATTAAAGTGAGCCGAACTGATTTCACTGATGTATTAAAAAAACTCTAATTAAAACATTCAAACACTTGAAAATAATTAATTTTTATATTTATATTAAATTAATAATACTTTTGTATTGAAACTTGTAGAAGGTATGGAATTAACATTTAACATGTCTTCGACATGGTCGATCAGTGAAATCAAAACACATGAAAAAAATTTTTTTATTATTTCTTAACATTATTATTATTATTATTATTATTATTATTATTATTCTAAATAATTTTTTAAATACTTTTAATTTCCTTTTATTTCTTTCTTTTTTATTCGAGGAGCTCAACAACTTGACCGGCCAATTCAAATATAAATATATATATATATACCTTGTAATGATTTTCATTAAAGTGAGCCGAACTGATTTCACTGATGTATTAAAAAAACTAATTAAAACATTCAAACACTTGAAAATAATTAATTTTTATATTTATATTAAATTAATAATACTAATATATATATATATATATATCTTTTATAAAGTCTTTTGGCCATTTAAGATCATTTTCACATTTATTTAAATTAATTGATAGCCAATATAATTTAAATAAATTTTAATCGCTTTGGAATGCGAACCACTGGCCTTTAAAACATGAAGCAATTCTTCTACCACTGTTCTAAGGACCAGGGCAAATTTAAATTTAAAAATTTAATAAAATATTTATTATAAAAACAAAAAGCATTTTCAAAAAAATTAATTTGCAATAATATAATTTATCTGGCCGAATAATAGTTATCGAATATGTTTAATAGTATTTAATGCCGAAAAGAAAAAAATATTTATTTACTTGAAGCAACCTAACTGTCCAGTGTAAATTCAATATTTATTTATAATTTCGTTCAATCCAACGTTACAGATATTGTATTTTAGTTTTTTGAAGTGTTGGAACTTCTGGCTGAGCCGATAAAACAAGTTGTATCAAATCCAGGAACGAACTAGAGAACAATTTTAGGGGGAAGCAGGTGGTCCATACTGAGAAGCGATTTCTTATCTCTTTAATAATAATTTAATAGTTTGATAACTTTTATATATTTCTCATGTTATTTCTTCGGTTCCCAAAATATTTTCTTATCTTTTTTTAGGTATATTTCTATGTCCACAACCTCTATATGTTTTCTGGTCCGTCGTCTATTTTTTTTAATTCCAAGTGTACGACCTTATCTTGTTTTTTATGTCTATTTCAGCAATTGTATCAACCTTTGTTCTGTCATGTTCTGCATATTCTGAAAATAGAAACGTTTTTTCGACTTTGTTAATGCTGCTTTCAGTACAAGGCTGATTCAATTACTAATATAAAATCAAAAGATCACTTTTTATGTAATTGGATCCTCTCTTTAAAGTGAAAATTCTGTCCCAATTTTTTCCATATCCGAAATTTGGAAATTATAGCTTATTTAATATATTTATTTATAAATTAAATCAAAATACATATTCCATCTTTTTCCTTTATTTTTCCATCTTGTTGCCATTTTCTCTCTCCCTCTCTCTATATAATGATTAATGCTATTCTCTGTTTCTTTCCTTGTTTTCAAAGATATATTCTTTTTCAGACGTGAGCAGCACGAGCAGCGACTCGTCTGATAGCGAGCGCTCCCCTAAGTTCAACAAATTGCCACGCAACACAAGCGCCATGAGGCGTTTACCATCCTCCAACAAGGGTAATTAAAATCGACAAATATTTAAACATTTAGTAACAGCAGGCAAAAGGAAAAAGAAAAAAAAAATTAATTAAAATTATTATTTTAAAATTAGAAATGGAAAAGATAAATTATTTTATATATAAAGTTTACCGTCTACCGTAGAGGTGCACTCAATCCATTCCCATTTCTTGTTCATTGCTTGCCTTTCTACTTCGCCATCTTGTCAACTCTCTCTATCTCTCTCTCTCTCTCTCATTATTTTATTGAAAATAATCGTGTAATTTTATTGATTTTTTTTGTGAAGAGTTTTGTTATTGTGTTATCACGATTATTATTATCATTATAGTTTAACGGATAAAGTGTTGTTTTTAAATTAATCCGTTTGTTTGGGTGTTATTGTCTGGCTCAGGGGACAAGGCCTCGCCCAGGGTCACGCTTCGCATCCATCATCTGAAAACAAGAGATGAAAAGAGAAACGCCAAAGCAGCAGCAGCCGCCGAATTAGCAGCATATGACAACAGGTAATTATTATTTTTATTAGAAAAAATTAAATACACAAGTAAAACCGCTATTTAGGAGTAGATAATAGAACTAACTAAGTTTGTTGTTGGGCCATCGACCTCAATCTCATGTTCATTTTTAAATAAAGAATTCCTTCCTTTGTAGTATTGATTTTATTCATTTAATGTTTTTGATTGATATTTCATTTATATCTAGTATTAAAAAAATAAACCCTAAATTATTAAAATAAAAATTGAATTTTCATAAATTTGTTAAACATTAAAATATTGATTTTTTTTATTTTTTATTGAAAATATTTTAATTATTTTTAAATTTTTTGAAATATAGCTAAGAGAAAGTAAAGATTAATTTTTTTATTAATACAATTTATTTTATATATAATAAATACTTATAAATTTCTTAAATTTAAAAATTTTAACTTAACAAATTTTATAATTTTGACTAACCTTTTTGACAATATTTTTTTGTTTTTTAGAGTTTCTCTTTTATAAATTTTAATGACTTTGAAAAAATACAAAAAATACACTTGTTCGACATTTTATTTATTTTTTATTTGAGGGTGAAATTAAAAATTTTATATTTTAAATATTTTTCTAGAGAATATATTTTTTTTAAATTAAATTTGACATACCTTAGATCTATCCTTGTCTATAATATAATTTTCGATTACTATTATTTTTTAAATTACCTTCATCACTGTAAAAAAATCCCTTCTTTAGATTATTGTTTTTACTAAAGATCTGTTATTATCTGTTGGATAGGCGGAACAAATTCTGAGATGGATCATGCTCATGTTTTTTTTTTAATACTTTTTCAGAAATTCAAATCACTAAACTAATTTCTCAACCTTTTTTCATTCGCGATTTCAATTTTTAATATGGTTAGTGGTGACCCCTCTCTACTCCCTCTAAAGGGAAAGGAGAAGAAAAATCGCAGCTAGTATTTTTTCTTTTTAATTTGGCCCACTATAATGAAGCTTGGGTTTTGATTAAGACCATCCTTTAGCTGTAGGGGTTTCGCCTCACAGTTTGAGAAATGCTGCACTCAACAATTTAAAACCTTAGGTGAATATTTATTTTTCTACTTTATTGATTTTTATCCACTATTGTTGGCTGTTTCTCTACGGCGCCGAATATTTAAAATATTTAAAAGTATATATAAATATATTAAAATTTTGGAATAAAATACAATTTTTTAGAATTTAAATCCTATACTTTATAACAGCGAATATCAACCTTTTTCGTTCGCTGACCATTAACAGATTTCGCAAAATAAATAATAAGTCATATTTATTTTAAAAAGTTAAAACTTAATTTAAATTAAATTTTTTAAAATAGTGTTTTTCTCTGCGGACCGGCAGCTGTGAACCACTTCTTTATATTTTTTTTTTCTCCTAGCCTATTTAAAAATATTTAAAATTTTTAAAAAATTCATATTATATTGGATCTGGCCGATTAAAATTAAATATGTCATCCAACTTATATTTTCCCCTAATATATGTTATTTTTTTCTACTCATCTTTACTGTATATATTGATATACATTTCTAAAATAAATGTTCAAAAAAGCTTTAATTAGAAAGATAAAACTCAGTGATGACCTAAACTTTATATGAATAGCTGGAATGGAATATCACATACCAATCAATCACAATAGTACCTACCTTTTATCATAAACCTAAGCGCAAAAATGCGCATTCCAAAATATGATAAATAATTGTTTCTTAATAATAATTATAAAAATTAATTTGATTTTTTTTATTTTAGAGTCCATCTAGGCCTTACTATGGACAGTAAAGGGATGGATGATTTGGATGGTCTTAAAGGAGGAAAAGAAGCTTCAGCTCAAGGCACAGATGCTGATAAACCTGGTTCAGATGGTTCAGCAAGAACTCCAAGAACTAGTCCTTTAAGAGATCCTGATCAGGTAAATATCATAATTTCTAATAAAATTATTCTAATTAATTGTATATTAATTTATTTTTTTTTAGTCGGGTGGAAAAAGAACATTTTCCGAATCAAATGATGGTGAAACTCCACCAGAAATAATAGATGATGAGTCACGTAGAAAGAAACGAAAAGATTCTGTGGATGCAGGCAAGGAAAATACGCGTAACGGTTCCAATCGGTTTACTAGTCGTCAATCTACAGGTGCAACCAATACTTCTGAAAAACATTCTAGTTCTTTAAATGGGAATACAGGCAAACAATCGAATAATGGAATTGGAAAGAATGGATCTGGAGGACTTAATTCTTCAACGCAATCAACAAATAATAATTCTTCTCCATCAAATAAAGCCACTGGGTATATCCATTCAAATCAAGACAGAAAAAGCCCTACAGGCCCTGCTGGAAGCCCAAAGGTATTCTTAACAATATACAGCTTTTCTTTTTCTTTTTACCTTACACTTTGTGAGGGCATATACTTTTTCTGCATATTCGCCACAAAAGATCCTTTGTTCGAGTCCGGAAATCTCCAAATATGCCCATGTTCAATCAGCAATTTTAAACTTGTCCCTATTTATATATTCTTTTTTTTTATTTTTTAGGTTTCGTCTGGTAATGGAAATAATGGCTCAAAAGGTTCTCCTACACCAGATACTGATGCCTCTTTGGATGAAGATCGTAAAGAATGGGCTGGCGGTCCCAAAGTACCACCTCTTAAAATTGTAATTCCTCAACAAAGTTCAGTAATGGAACCAGAAACTAGAAAATCTGGAAATCGACATCCTTATGTTGTTGCCCCCACTGAGGATAAAGATGGAACAACTCTGGGAAGTCCTAATGAAACAAGTGGACAAAATACCTCTAATTCTATGTCATCATCACCTTCCTTAGCTAATAAATCAGACATTACCGATGACACTCGACATCAAAGGGTGTTACGGTCTTCACATAGAAGTGGTGGAAGTGGAAGTGGCTCTGGTGGTAATAGCGCTGCTTCTTCTCCTGCAGCTCCAGATAGAGGAAGCAATAATGCCTCTCCTAATCAACGTCATTCACCCACACCTGCTGAAGATAATGTATCATCGAAGCTCTCTGAGAATACTTGCGATCCTTCACTACCAAGTACATCTTCCACAGGAACCCCTTCTGGTCCAAATGTCACAGGATGTTCATCTATTACTTCTCCCAATCGCGATGAAAAAATTGATAGAGAAAGTACAAGAGAAAGATCAACACCTTCACCTTCATCGATTCCTAGCGGAGCCACTAGTACACCTGCTGTTCCTGTTGAGTTACATCCACGAAAACGTAAAATGAAACAAAATAAAGATATTCAGAACACATCTTCAAATTCTGGAAATAACGGGAATGGAGGTGGACCCTCAGATCCCTCAGACGCAGCAGCTCCTGAAGTTCATCCTCATGAATTACCGATCACAAACTGCTATCAGCTTTTCTTAAACATTCGAAAACAGGTTTGAATAAATAATTATAAAAGGAAATTTCTCAAAATAATTTTTTTTATATATTTTAGATTGAAAGGAGACGAAAAGGATTATTTCCAGTGCAACCTAAACCTCCTCAGGGCTTTAAGGACTATTTGATGAATCGATGTACCTATGTTTTGGCTGGTAATGCCACATCACGAATGTCTGTACCTGTTGTTACACCCCCACAAACTTTGCCGCCAGCAATGAAGGAATTATTTACAGAACAAGAAAAAGACCGCTATCGATTACGGATGCAGGTAATTAATTTTTAATTTGCTTTAAAATTATTTTCTTTCTTTTGTTTAAAAATAAATAAATCTTATAATAATTTAGATTACCACCAAGATTACTATCAGCATATTTTCGATAACTCCTTTGTTTTTGTTAAATTTCTTTTACTATTTATCTCGTAATAAAAAAAAAAACAGTACAGTTTTTTTTTTCTTCAATTAATTTTGTTTCTACTTATTAAATATTACTTTTTTTAATACTTTATTTAAGAAGATAAATTAATTCTTTTTTTCAGCATGTGATTGAAAAGGAAAAACTTGTACTGAGTGTAGAACAAGAAATTTTACGGGTGCATGGTAGAGCTGCTCGGGCACTTGCAAATCAATCACTACCGTTTTCCGTATGTACGATACTCAAAGATGAAGAAGTTTATAATGTAATTACACCAGAACAAGAAGAAAAAGATCGCAATGCTAGATCCCGTTACAATGGAAGACTTTTTCTTAGTTGGCTTCAAGATGTCGATGATAAGTGGGAAAAAATTAAGGTAATTTCTCTCTATAAACAATTCTACCATTTATACCAATTGGTTTAAATAAATCTTTTTCTATCTATTTGATGATCTGAAACCTCGAGGCTATATAAAATCTTTTTGACTTTATAATTAATATTTTTATTTGTTTTTTCATAATATTTCTCTTTACTTGCAGGAAGCGATGCTTCTTCGACATCACAACGAGGCCGAATCCCTTCATGCTGTACAACGTATGGATTGGGAATGGAAACTAAAAGAACTTTCATTATGTGAATTTAAAGCTAAACCTTTCATTGACGATCTTCACGTTCCAATGGTTCATGTTAGCGATGATTTCGATTTGTTACCTGCGTGATCTCTTTAAATTTTTCCAATAATCAATTCACCATCTTCAACTTGAATTTTTCTAGTAAAGTTTCATTCACATTCGTTTCGTATAATTTTTACTTTTTTCATCTCCTATATATGTCAATTTAGTTCTGAAATACAATTTTTACTATATTAAAATTTTAAATATATTACATTAAAAACGTAAATTTATTATAGAATTTATTCTAGAAATACTTATAATTCATTTTTTTACCACTTGATTGATTAGTATTTGTCAAATTTAATATTGAAAGGAAAGTGAATGTAACAGTCATAGATAAATGTCTGGAATGGATCGCAATTTAACAGAGATCCTTCTAAAATTTTTGTAATAGACGTTAATTGTATATCTATCATAATTCCATAAGCGGGTAAAATGCTAGAAAAAAAAATGTAACTTTTCTCTGTTTTAAGGAAGAGTTTAGGTGCGAGTCAGGCGGTAAAAGGGCTTTGCTTCCTTTCCGCTTTTTTTTTTGGTATTTCTTCTCGTCTTGTTATCTCAAAAAAAATTTGTGTTCATTTCCATTTCCAAAATAACAAGACTATAAGAATCACCATGTTGTTATTTTGTTTTTATTTTTTATTTCAATTTTTTTACTTTTTTGTTGGAGATTTTTTTACAATTAATTTTTAATCTAAATTTAATTTGGAAATAATAACCAGAAAATGTAATTTTCTATCCCCTTTAGCCCCAGAGATTTATAACTTTATATGATATTACATTATTATTAAGTCTCCTCTGTTAATTGTAAATATCAACATTTTAATATTGTGAATATTGTACAGATTAATCTAAGGAAATTATATTCTATGAATATTTTTGACATAATTATGGGATTTTTTTAAATCTTTTAAGACCAATATTTTTTTGCAAATCAACTATATTTTTTTATACAATAACTATTCCTTTCCCTTTTATTATTTAGATAGAGAAAATAATAGGAGTTTAAATATTTTACAAAATAGATGGACGTTTTTTCAGGATTCCCATACTAAAAGTGATTAATTTTTTTTTATAATTAATGACGACGGGCGAAAATTTTGAGGGTGCCAAATAGAAAATTTGAAGACGTTAAATTGATTTTGGTCCTCTAAATTTTAAGATGATTTTGTGGAAAAAAAATATACTAAAGCAGAAATACGTTTTCAGTTTGGTTGGTCGGTGATTTTGGAGTGTGTGGGGTGTCAAATCTCGGCAGTAGGGATGTATCCTCTTAACTCACTTCACACTCGGCGCTGCGCCCTAGCTACATGCTATCTAAAAACATTGACCTTTACTATCATGAATCCTAGCTTTTGTATATTTATTTTTGTGAAATATTTTTAAGATTGATTGGATTGAAATTTATTTATTCCTTAAAATTCTCTACGAGAACCCGTTTCTTCGCCCTTTTATGTTCAACGGCATCAGAATTAATCTATTTTAGCTATAGTATACTTTTTTATATATTTTCACTTATAAATATATGGTTATTACACTCTTATTCATTTTGTCAAAAGATTTCTTGCTAATTGTGATCTCTAAATATATCCTAGAATTAATTATATGGTGCTTTAATAAAAATGGGATGGAATAATTAACATTTGTGCTTTATTTTTATTATAATTTCAAATATTTATATTTTGTTAATTTTTTTAATCAAATTAATTATTTTACATTTCAAAAGAGAAAAAATTATTAATACGAAGCAAGTCCAGCGCCTGACATGAGCTTAATTTGGACAATCGATCTTTAATAATTATATTATTATTCTAATGTATATAATATTTTAAATATAATTTCTATAAAATAATAAAATTCTTTTATTATAAAAACTCGTTGATTAATTTTTTTATATGAATAGCACCATTCTTATATTATTAATAAAACCATATCTAGTCCTGAAAAAAATTAATTAAAGCAAGAAATCTTTATTTCTTTTTTTAAATATTTGTGAAAATGCTTTTTTGTTATGAAGAAACGTCTTTCAAATAAAATTGTAAAATATTAATTTTTTTGTTTTTATTTTAATCCTTGAATCATTTTCTTTTATTCTAGACAATTTAAGTCATGATCTCTATTCACTGAAGTCTTGTTTATTTCTTTCTCTCAATATTTTTAATTCTTCCAATATCTATTTTTGGTTTTTTTTAAATATTTTAAATAATAGATTTTTTGTTGGAGAGAAACTGACAGCCCCACCCACCCACCTTTTAAAATATAGTATTAAGGGATTTCTCCAATTTTAATTTTTTAAGCCTTTTCTGACTGTAATTTTAAGTACAATTAAACCTCAACTTTTTATTCACCATGTATTTCACTTTATCCTGGCTCCAGTAAAGTTCATTAAAGATGGAAAGGGGAAATTTTTTTACCCAAATTCCTCTTAATGGAAATTAGTAATTGAAAAGGTAGCTAACTATGTAAATTAAACTCAAATGAACAAATAATCACTTTAGGTTTATTATTAAAATTAATCAGTCAACTTCTAGAGTTGTAAGTATTATCTCATTGAGTAAAAATTTCTCCCTTAGCCAAGTGCTCCTTTTCTTCATTGCAGCCATTTTATAATTCGAATTTATTGTTGTTGTGAAAAAAATTTTAAAGTTTATAGGGAAAAATAGCAAAGGGGACAAATTAACTCTAAAAACATCGAAATATTTTTTTACTCTTCATCTCTTGACTTTTCTATCCCATTAAACGTTGAAATGATGTCCTTTGTAAAAAATATCTTTCTCAGAGGGGCTAAACTATTACCTCAAAATCTCGAAATTTTGACTTTTTTAAACAGTTCTAATTTTCTAAATTTAGACCAAAATTACAATAAAATTACAATTTTTAATAGGTTTAACATCTATTTTCTTTATTAAGTTATATGAAATAATAAATTTTTATTGATCTCATGAAAAGAAAATTTAATTAAAATTTTTTAAGTGTATATTAAAAAACAAAATTTATTGTGTTTGTTGGCCTCAAACAATATATCGTTTAATTTAACTCGCAGTGTTTTGAATTGCACTATTACTCTATTCCTGAAAATATATATTATAATTTGGAAAACATTTGAAAAATTTCATTACTAACATCGTATATATTGTTATATTTAGAAAGTTTTAATTAAAATTCTTTCATGTAACTCAAATCACTATTTTGAATTTTAATGACAACTAAGGATTTTTAAAGAGGTGGTGGTAGTTTATTTACAATAAAAAATATTTGTATTAAAAAGAATTATTTTAATTTAAAAAACATTTACAATCCCTACTAATAAATCATCTTCTATCATTTTGGAGGTGTTTCTGATGGCTTTTCCATTTTGTCTTTTTCTTCTATTTCATCAAGTCTAAAATCAATAGGCTTGTCATAACCCATTATTTTTCCAAAATGAAGACTTTCACTAAATTGTCTTGGTTCGACGAATAAAGGCCGTCCATTCGCAAAAAATGTAGTAAACAAACCAGGGAGGTCAGGTACTTTTACCTCATCGGTGGTAAAATGTGTCTAAAAGAAATATAAGATAAAATTAATATTAGAAAAAATAAATTATTATTATTAAATACACATTTTTTTAGATTAATATATATATATATCTCTTGTGTTATTCGGGTAAAAAATTTAATAAAAATCACAAAGAATTTTCAAAATCACCAACAATCCGAACAACCTTAGAAATCACTTATATTAAGTAGTTTGATAAAAACAAATAAATTAACAAAACAACCCCGTATTTATTTAATAATCTCTTGTAATAATTTATAAATGAAATCAAGTAAAACAAAGTAAAGAAATCAGGAGGGTTTCCTATCCCTTCTTATTTATGCCTGATGGTTTGAAAACACCATGTCTTGATGCTTGGTCCTTCAGCATTGAATGAGAATCAATTTTTTCTCCTTTTGGATGCTTCTAGGATAAAAAGAATTTTCAATACGAAAAGACACTGAGTGCAGTACAAAAATATAATTTTCCATAAAATTATGTTTAGTTTTCCTTAATAGGCTTACAGATTTATTTCATAGGTTTCTATAGCAATTGTCTCTCTTTTTCAATGTCTGACCTAGTGAGTAATTAGTTAAAAATACTCTAAGATTAGCCATTTTACAAGTGATCAACAAATCACTATACAATCAACTGCGTTTTATTATTTAATATAGGATACTATATATATAATTCATTAATAATAGTAAAAAACGCAGTTGTCTGTGTATAAATAAAGAGATAAAATAAAAATAAATTGTAAAATGGCTGATTATGGAGGATTTTTAATTAGTTACTCACCAAAAAAAGGATCAGACAAAAAATTAGAGAAGATAGGCAGTTGTAGAAATCTTTGAATTAGTTCTGTAAGCCTTTTAGGGAAAAAAAATTTATTGTGCATTATATTTTTGTACTGCAAAGAAGCCGACACCTTCTATCAAAGAATTTACAATCCATTTCATTTAGGACAAAAAAGATCACTCAAGCAACAAATTCATTGCAACACACAGAGTTTTAAAGATTCACTTTGAAATATTGTATTAAATTTGTTGCCTGAGAAAGCAAACTTTTAATTGTTACTCTTACATAATATTATTTATTATAAACTGGGAATTATGAAAAAATTACTACCTATCCAGAAATGAACTTCTGGTAGTTTAATGCAGTTTTAAAAACCGAAGAACCTGGATTTTATCATTTAAAGAGGATTTATTCAAAGAATTCACTGGATGTATCGATTCTTTTTGGAGGTTATGGAAGCAAAAAATTTTATTGTATATATTTAATAAAATTTATTTTTAAAACAACATCGGTGTTTCACTCGCAATCTTCCAGCCTTCATGAGAACGTTTCATATCATATCATATATGTATATGGTTACCTTCCTTTCCTGAGCAATAAAATTTATTTAAATTATTTATATTGGCTACCAATTAATTTAAACAAATTTGGATATCTATAATAATACAATAAAAATTGAATTTCAAAAAGTCTATATGGCTAGGATGCCTAAAATACTTCCCTTAGGAGTAGGCTTGCAGTACAACCAAATTTACCATAAAATTAAATTTATTTACTTATTAAAATATATATATTTCATATATATCATTAATATCAATATCAAACAGTGATGTATAACAATTTTAATATCCTTTAAAGTTTTATATTCTAACTTCTTGATGAATGAATGCAGCTGAAACTTCAATATTGATTTCAGAATTAATTTTATTAAATATACTTGTACTGTTGTAATTGGGATATTTTTTGCAGGCATCCAAGAAAAATTTTTTATTTCTTTAGCACATGTTCTCGTTTCGGCCGTGCTATTTTTAGTGCAATCATTGATTTATATTTAATAAAGATAGTAAAATATGTCGAGGGTTGAAAAAACCCGATTACATTATCCAGCCAGCATCATTGGCCTTTCTATGCTTTTACTAGCTTATTGTAAAACTTAGAGATAAAACAATCCATTAACTTAGTCGTCGACGTTGATTTAAGAATAAAATTTATTTCTACATGAAAATTGACTAGATAATAATGAATAATTATCACTAAGTGTTGCTGAGGTGTTAATTTGAATTCTCAGGGAGGATTAAAATAAAATTGCTGAAAATAAAGTATTCTTCATTCAAAGTAATGAAAAATTATATATATATA
>JAAAKE020134937.1:0-13994 GCA_010014785.2 Anisolabis maritima | reverse complement strand
AAATATATTAATTAAATATTTCCCTTCGCCGGAGGCCCCAGGCCCCTGATCTGAGTTGATAAGCAAAGCCATCCCCTCTCTGAATATTTTATTCAATTTTCCATTAACGCTATTTTAAGTTTAAATGAGCGCCGCCCACGTTTTTATATTTTATTATAAATATTTAACAATTTTATACAAAAAGTTATTTTCCTCTTTTTAGTACTTTTTAATGAAGTTTGTTTTTAATTGTTAATTAATTTGTTTTTTTTTTCTACATAAAAATGAAAAGAAAATTTTTCAGAGGTTTTTTTTTCTCGGGTTGCCCAGAAGCTTTGCAATCGCTGGCAATACTAATTTATGAATTTTTTATTTTCCTTTAAATAGATTTTTTTTTTTTTGTAAAAGATACAAAAATGTTTTTCAAACAAAAGTTGTTCACAATGATGAAAAGAACAATTTTGTAAATGGGTATTTAATAATTCAATAAAGTTAAAGAGAATTTTTTTCAAGTTTGAATTTTAAATAAGTACCCGCTTCAAATGAGGTTGTCCAGACAGACTAATTACACATGCGCAGTTGTTAATTTTTAGAGCCCAGGCACAATAGATGGAAATTGCCATTTGTGAATTGGTTAGAGCTATCTAACACGAACTAATTTCTGCAAGGCGTCATAAATAAAACTCTTTCAAAATTTATACTTATAAATAAAAATAATAAGATAATATAAACGAATCAAATGCAACTTTGCGTATGGGGGGGGAAGAGGGGGGGGGGCTCACATCACTGCATCTGAGTCACATAGAAATATTGCAAAAAAAAAAACCCGGTTCAGCGGAGAAAAAATTTGGAAAATCCTGTCTATTATTCTATATAATGTATTAAATTTATTTATTTATTATATTTTTTCTAATTTAATTGCAAATGTAAATATTTTAACATATCTAAAGTGTGGGGTTTAATTAAATAATTTTTTTTTTTCATTTAATTGAAACAAAAAAATAACAATATATAATCTCATTAAAATGAACACAATATAATAACTCTTTTTATTATTATTATTATTATTACAAGATGATAATTCGTTATAATAACTCATTAAAAATTCAGTGAGCGAATGAATTAAAATTTTCATTTAGCTGCTGCCTTTCTCTTTTTATAATGAAAATAACTATTGAGTAGTCAAAATAAATTCATTGAAAATTCTTTGGAAAACGCACTCACTCTATTTATTAATATATCTATTGTTCACAACTAAAATAATTTGGAAAGAATTTTTTTTTATTATTTTTTCTTTATTCAATAAAGCAAATATTTAATGTATTTTTTTAGGTGTAAGCAAAACTTTTCACAATTCAATATTCGTAAAATATGAACATTTGGAGTCATAATTAGTGATTAAATGCAATTCCATTCAAGGATCATCTTTTTCAATCTCTCTCTCTCTCTCACTTTCACTTTAATTACACGCTCTGTAATATGTATAGCTGTTACGGTTGAATTAATTTCCAAAATGATGTTCGCAGAAACTCTTTTTAATTTTAAATTATGCGACGACATATTATGTTCAGGCAAAACTTTGATTTCAGATTAATTAAAATTTTCCAGTGAATTTTTTTATTTAATTTAAAGAGTAAAAGGATCCCTCGATGATATTTTAGAGAATTCTTTGTTATGTTAGGTCAACTTTAAGGAGCCTATTCAAATGTATTCATTCCTGTCAAAAATAAGTAAAAGAATTCTCAAAATGGCTTCGATTTGTCTTTAACTCTTCAAAATTAATTGGCTATTATTTCTACAAAATTTACTTTCTCTATGTCTAAGCCGGCACGTTGTAAAGCCCTGCGATTGAATACAGAAAAGGCAAAGTGAATGAAGGAGCAAACAGTCTCACTGGGATGGGCCCTTGGAGAGATTTAATTTTCTTTCAAATTTTTCCCTAAAAAGTTGTCTAAATTAGAAACCAGTAGAGTGATTTTGTTAGCATAGAGTTTTCCTTTAAGGCCACAAGTTTCAATCAAACGTGGACTGTAGAATTCAATTGATGTAAAATAATGGAGTAAGCAGCCAAAAGATCAGCCTCTGTGCAAAGAAAAATTTTCAAATTTTTTGAAATGTTTAATCATCAGTCAACTAAAAGAGTGTGAATATATAGATATGTCAAGTTTATGTTTTTTATATTCATGACATATGTATTGTGATGTATATTATTATATATAGTTAGATGCTTCCAGCTAATATATACAGTGATGATGTGATGAAATCAAAACAATTTGATATATATTACATATCTCATGTATGTAAATAAAATAAACGTGATAAGATTATATATATTTACACTCACTCTCTTACTCTCTTACTCTTCCCAGCGCTTAATCTTAATTTCTTTTTCAAACGAGCCTTTTTTTTTTTTTTTTACTTCTATTTTTTTAAATTTTTACTTTGATTTCTTGTAATCCCCTTGAAGAGTTTGAGTTCGCCTCTAACATTAGAATATTCCAATTTTTAGTTTTGATAAAATTCCTCTTATTGTAATTAATCTAAAGGCAACTAAATAAAAATGGCAACGGTTCGGTTTCGGTTCAGACCATCTTCAAATCTATTCCAGATCAATACATTAAATGAGACATACATCACATAAAAAAAATAAAACTAGTTGCTTAAGTATTTTCTTATTTGGACAAGGACCAGATATTAGTGTCAAAAGTATGTATTTTATAAAAAATAATAATTTCCTTTAATAATGATAGTGAGGAACTATAACAATACGACTTCCTTATATATCTAAAAGCCCCTTTTTGCCGTTACATGTAATTTATTAAAGAGGAAATTATTTTCGTTTCTATATTATATCATGAAGAAGTCAACTAAGGGTATACATTCGATGTCGGGATCGTTGAAAACTCACATTAATTTATAAAAAAAAATTATATTTTTTATAATAAAATATACTTGCCCTTGTCCAAATAAGAAAATAGTCAAAGAAATATATATAAATTGAACTAGCATCCATGCATAACTGAAAAAATAACTTTTTTATGTTACAAAGTCCACTCACATGGTGGCCTGCATCTTGCTAGCGAGGCAACCTAATCTACTTACGATCATAGATGGCAGCGTGTCTCAAAGGCGTTTTCTTTTTTATATCATATTTTAATGGGATTATAATGAAAATAGCCTAATATCTCTGAATGATCAAATACTTTTGCTTGCTTGGAGGTCAGTTATTCTATGGAGTTTGTCGAGAAAGGCAAAAAGACATTGCAGAAATGAAAAAGCCGGAAGAAGATGTTTCGGCCAAGATTTGATTAATCGTTCAATTATTGGAAATACAAAAAATAATTGAAACCTGGATGTACGAAGATATTATTTTTTGAATGAATCCTAAAAGAAAAAAAAGGTTATGGGAAATATTTTTTTTTAAAGAATTTTTTTAAATTACTATAGGCTTTATTTATTTATTATTTTTTTAGGCATCTGAGGGCATTTATACTCCGTCCTTATTTATTTATATTAATTGTTAGCCAATATAGTATAAACAAGGAGGGGAAGCGAACCTGGTAGGAGAAGCGGGACCTCTACCTCTGCACCAATGGACAGGACAAGCTTTCTTTTGTTTTCGTTGATCAGGGATCAAAGAACCAATCCACCATTGAAATAAATAAATAAATTGGGACCGGAAATTCAATTTGATATTTTCTGTTGATAAAAAGTTTCGGTTCAAATTTGTTTTTAATTCAGAACTTACAAACCTCAATCCACTTTTATGTTTCGAGATCTTTAGAAAATAGGCCTCTTCTCCGAAAATTTGCCCTCGAGATCCTTTGTGTGTACAAATAATGGAAAAGATAATCTCCATTATATGACCTTCGCCCCGAATGATAATGGAATTGAAATTTTTTTCGAATTCGAATAGCGAAATGAGTCAGAACTAAAGCGTACGGAATCGATTAGACTAATGCAGGTCAATTGGTGCTTTTTATGATGGAGCTGCAGTTTATTTAAATTAAAAATTTAGATATCGTGCCTGAAGATTTTTATCTTTTGCAGTTGTGTGGATTTCTCAATGAAAATATTTATTCAACTCGTAATTATAATAAATAAAAAAAATTATTTGAGAATTACATATCTATTTACTTGGAGACATGGTGAGCGAGACACCTGTTGTATTTTAATCAAAGAAGTCGGTGGGTCGCTTAGACAGAACTCAACAGGTGAGAAAGTCTCCAAAATATCAATGCCGCCACTATCGTTAATTATTTGTTATCATTTCATAAGATGCATGCAATGAGAAAGGGCTATTATTTATTATTATTTAGCGCCTTTTCTCAAGACTTAAAATAGTAATATCAAAGAAAATTAAAATATGACATTTATCATATCAAGAGCATTTATTCTGTGCATATTTTGTTTAGGAAAGTCAGAAAAATTAAATATCCAACAACGAATATATGACACACCAAATTTTAATGGAATAAATGTCCCTTTGAGGGGAATATTCTTGACAAGTTTCAATATGTCGCCAAGGGCGGTAGAAAAAGAAGCAAAACAAATCCGCAATTGAACCTAAAGATTTGGTCGGGAACTTTTCCTATATTTTCAAAATTGCCAATTTTGTTTTTATCATAATTTAAATTTTAATTATGAATGATTTTCAGCAAATTGTTTATTATCCCTCTTTATATTAACTCCAGAAAGATGGAAAGGTTTTCAACATCGTTGCAATGTTTTTTTACAAAAGTTAGATAATCACGATTGAATAGAATAGTTTAAAATTAAAGCAATTAAAATCCAATCACATTCCTTTTAATGTAAAATTAAGTAGGAAAGTTGAGAGAATTCCTCTTCAATCAACCAATCAATCAATCAATCAATCAATGCCCATTAATTAAATATATTAGTATTCTTAAAGAGCAATAATACATGAGAAGAATAGTAAATTAAAAAAAAAAAAAGCATAATATTAATCAAATTGGCTCCCTTTTATTTCATTCAATAAAAAAATGGGAAACGAAATGGCAACACTTTCCCGCCATCGCTAAGCATATCCTCTGGGGAAATGAGATCGTATCGAGTAAGTATGTCATGTTATGTTATGCTGTTTGTATAAATAATTATTTTTTTATTAAAATGAATTTAAAATATTATATTAACTACCAATTAATATAAATTAATAAGGGCATAGTTTAAAAGGTTTATTATATTATACCCAATTATTTCCGTTTTTTTTTTTTTTTTAGAATAAATCTGCTCCAAAATGCTCAATTAATTGTTATGAAAATTGGTCCAGGGCTGAAGACAAACATCTTAATTGAATCAGTGAATTTCAAAAGATTTGGCCCAGCGGATGCTGACGAAATCGTGCGCGATAATTTTGGGGGGCCTTTTGGGTCAAATTTTAATAGCTTCTTTGTTACTCCTAGAGCTAAAAAAAGGTTTCATCCTTTTCTGATAAGTGGTTGCAGAAGTATAAGCCAAAATATAGCTACACACACACATATCCGCGTATTAAGATTTTTTGCATTTTTCATGCCCTTTTGGCCTGAAACGTAAAGATATTTTTAAAAATTGGGGGGGAGAGACAAATTTTATATATATATAACAAATTACTTTTTTTCCCCTTTCAATGTTATAGAATAAGAAAGGAAACTAAGATAATGATAATATCTCCCTATTTAAGCGAATTCAAAGTGAAACCATGCAGCTTTTCCGAAAATGGATTTGGTCTTTCATTTAAAAAAGATTCCTCATTTCTGGATATGCGATGACCATTTTTTTTTTTTTTCAATGGAATTTTATAATTTTTCGTGCATTTCAAAGTTGATTCTCCTTTTAATATCGCTCTCTTTCATTTTATATCTTCTCAAAGTTACCACCAACCTTTCCTCCCTTCCCCTTTTTCATTTCTCATTCAATTCCAAACTTGATCTCCTTTTTCAGAGAGCATCAAATTAAACGAAAGTCTCCGACAATGAAGGAAGGCACTTTGTAAATTAGAGTAGAAATTTTAATTTTTTCTTTCAACTAATTGAGAGCAAAAATTTTATTATGTAATTAACTTTTAAATTTAGTCTGTATTTGATTCGTCTTTTGTAAGAATCTTTTTTTTTTGAGGATAGGCTTATTATTAAAATCAATTCTCTAATAATTCATATCATCGTAAGATCTGAACTCGATTAGATTTGCAAATTCATATTATTTAGTCATAAATTCTCTCTTTTTTTAAATCTCGAATTCTTTTTGAAAATGCAAATTTCCTCAATTATAGTCCCTATCCTTTATATTTTATTGCTAATGTCCAATTTGGTTGGAAATTTCCAAATGCTTTCTTTTAATGATTTCTAATCATTATGCATTTGTTATAGCACTAAAATAAACCCTAAATAGGGTAATAAGTAAATTATACTTTATCTAAGGAAACACTAAGCTTCAAAATTTTCATTTTTTTTTTTTTAGAAAAAATAAATTATGCTAAAAGTTCAAAATCGATTTGGTTAAATGACAGCTAAGGAAACAAATGAAATTCTCAGGCAAATTAGAAAAAAAAGATCAAATAAAAATAACGAAGAATGGGTGAAAAATAGAAAGGTTAAAAATACAAATAGAAAGTTATCATTTTGGTGGCAATGATGGTCTTGTAACGAGGGCACGGGATAATTCCCTCCAGCCACGATATTCTCCTCCTTCCAGGCCCCCTCTTGCCAGCTCTTTAGCTGGAGCAGATGGAGGTATATATATGCCCAAGATATTGGAGTTTTTTGACTTTTATGGGATCGATTCTAGTCCTTTTGCATTTTTCTTAGGGCCTTTTCATTTGTTGCCTTCTGCGTCCAGCTTTTAAGGATCCTACGGTAGATCCACATCTCGAAAGTGTTGATTCTTTTACATGAAGCCTCACTAAGGCCTCCATGCAGAACAGGAAACACGTAGCACCTCATAATGCGCATCTTCATCTTTAAATTCAGGTTGCGGCTGGTAAATATGCCATTGATACACTAGAATACAAGGATTTATTTTAATTATAACAATTTAATAAATATTTAAACCTCAAATTAAAGTAGGAATCCCCATTTTATCAATCTTAAAGTAATTTATACTAATGGGTGGTGAGAGGAGGGGGGGGGGAGAAGTGAGAGAGGTCATTTACACTCTAACCACGCCACTGAATTTTACTAGTGGAAGCTTTTATTCTCAGACACATAGAAAGGCTGTCCCTGGAGGAGAGGAAAAGCTCAAGGAAGAAAACTGATCAATATAGCTGCCTCTAACTGTCAATCTCAATTCAATTTTCATTATTTTGTCTCTTTGATTTCGTTAAATGTCTTTATTGATTTTTTTTTTTTAAATTTATTTATAGTCTTTTTGAGGGCTTTAAATGATAAGAAATATTCAATTATCGGTGGTCTATTGACACTTTGGGGCTTCCGATCCAAGGTTCACCAATGATTGGCCTTGCTTGGCTTCATTGGTGGCTGTTTCTTTAAGGGCCAGGGCCACCGGCTTTTTAAATGTAATATTCAGAACAATCCATAAATTAAAGATAAATCCAAAAGCAATTGTTAAGATTAGGAGATCCCACATTTTTTTTACTTACCCCCCACCCTCCCTCATTTGAAAATCAGCTAAATCTTGTCTATGCCATGTTTGATCATTAGGAATATCTAATTTCATGGAAATTGCGCTCAGATTTATTAGTCATAGATGTATTCAAAATTTTAACTGAGATTGGTCAATATATTGACTGTATAGTTTTTTTTTTAATCTTTTCGGCAACTGAGGTAATATAGACTTGAAACGATACGATATTTATAATAATACATGTAATCCAGGCATATTTATTTATGATATATCAATTGGTATGCAATTGATTTAAAAAAATTTCATAGGACTACCTGGGATCCGAACCCACACCCCTTGACTTTTAAGGTAATTATATCAAAATCCTCTCCAATTTGGCGGGGGGTGGGGGAGGGGAAGGGCTGCTTAGTTATTGCGAAGAAGGGTTCATTTTATTTTGAAATATTTCATGGTTCCATTGATAAATTTTTCATTTTTTGTATTTATAAACTTAATATCTAAATTATATCACCTTATTCATGGATTCATTAATTTATTCATAGAAAAAAAATTATCTGTGGATTCAAAGGATTTAGTTAAAAACAAGTTCCATTTAAAATTCATACATTCAATAAAACATAAATTAATAAAATCATTAAAATGATACAAAATAGATATAAATAATAGACAAACTAAAAATTTGATAATGGTAGTCAAAAATAAAATTGACATCTTGCCAACCTCACAATCTTTCTTTTCGAGTTCATTTTCAAGGTTCATTCTTCTTCTTAGCTCTGAAATCAAATATGATTTTTTTTTTTATGAAAAGGGAGAAATTTTTAATATAATTTTTAAACACAAATTTAACTTTTTTTTTTCTCTCTCTCTCATTTAAAATATCGAACTCGAGACTACGTGTACAGGAAATGAGAGAAGTTTTAAGAGAATAGGAAAAAAATAGATAAAAACTTAATAATATTTTAAAGATGCAACAAGTATAAGAAAGAATAAGGTTAGATTAAAGTGGAGAGGAAAAAAATCTGAGTGATATTGATTTGTTAAATAAATAAATAAATGAATCATATAATATTTCTGTTGTTAGCATCCCTTTTTCTCAACTAATACAAAGCCTACAGCGATGGATAAGGTACCAAATGGATAGGATATTTTACTGCCCTCTTCGAGCTCAGTTTACGTTAAAACACATTGCTTGTTTGAAATTTAAATTAAAAGAAAAATTAAAATATATATTATTTCTGTTGTCAGGCCTGTTTAATAAATACGTTCACATCAATCAACTCTGCTATTTTGTTTATAGAGTATTTAATTTCAACAACCTAACAAAAGACTAAATCATTTTTTTCTTTTTGGAGGGGGTGGGGCAGGGTGCGAAAGTTTTGTTCGGGTTAACTGGTAAATAAATAAAAAAAAAAAATAGGATGGCATAATCGAAGATAAAATCCTCTTCTTCTGAAATTGTTAAATCAAGTCCTGAAAAAGAAAACGTTGGCCTTCTGAAACGTCGGATTCTTGGAGTTTTTTAAATAAAGACCTGCTAATCGTCTCCTGATGACAGTCAAAACGTTATATAGTGTAATTTAAAAAAGAAACACAAAATCTTGATTATTTTATTTATGAATTTTAGCAACATTCAATCGTGAACGTTTTAATCATACTATTGTGAAATAAGAGGCGAGCTTGTTCAGGATGCCAAATAGCCTGACGCCTCTACTGATTGGCTACTCTTTATTCCTCACTATTCCCATCAAATACTTTAATTTAGTGTCCGCTTAAATATCTGATCACGAGCCGCCTACTTTTTTTTAAACCTATTTGGGACTCTCTTGAAAGTTCACTCTTTGTATGCGTTTTTTCTTTCGCATCCCTCCCTCTTTTAACGTCTCAAATGCAGCGATTTTTGTAATAATTATACTCTTTATTTTGCAATTATTTTTCCGTAAAATACCGTATATCCCATAAATAACTTTGAATTCCTTTGCTCCCTTTTGAATTTTTAATTATTAAAATAGAGCACCTAAAAATATCATAAAGCTATTAATTATTCCCTTGGGGAAAAAAAAAAACAACTTATTTGAATAATAGACACCGGAGATAAAATCAATACTAGTATTAATTAATTATGCCCTTTGAAATGGGAATAGTGTTGAGAGCCGGCATTAATATTCCCTTTCTGAAAGAAGAAAAAAGGGAAAAGAGGGAGAGCAATTGGAGCCCTTCTTTATCGACCCTTTCTTTGATATTAGTCAATGTAATATTTATTTTCTTGAGAAAATTTCATTATTTATTATGCTCTCTTATTGATTATTCAATTTAGTATTTAAATAACTTATGGAATTTTATAATTAATCATATTTAATTTGGAACAAAAAATAATAACAATAATGTTTCGTGACTGAATGAATTTCAGTAGTCTCAAACTACATTACATAACTCCCGTAATAAAGACGCGCAGAACGAACAATGCTGAGAGGATTTTTTTAGTTAATAATAAATAATATTGATTTAGCCAAGTAGTTGAAAAATTTTATTAATAATGTTTTATATTAAAAAATAAAAAATATATTGGTATAGGCAATAAGAAATCTTGGCCCTTTGTCAAATTCTAAACCATTTAAACGATCCGATCTGGGGTTTGAAATTCTATTTTTAGGTAGAATCTTATAAATTAAAATTGAATAATAAAAATATTCCAAAACAGGTAAATGGTAAGATCTTTATCAATTTATATTTAAAAATAAAATGAAAAATATTTTATTTCATTTTCAGGAAAATTTACTGAGCTTACAAAGTGTACAACAAATTCTTTCGGTCATTCTAAAAAAAATAATAAATGTTTCGAAATTTCCTAAACTACAATAAATTAAAACCAATCTAAACTATATGTCTCATAATTTTTCTAGAAACTTCAAATACCTCGGTAAGAAGTCGAGAGTTTGAGCACCCGAGATACAAATGATTGAGATCTGTGTCCCACTGAGGTAATACAATTGCAATAAGGTGAATCACGAATATCAATTCTGAATATGTGAGTAGGTATTATTAAATGTAAATTACTTAAGAACAATCTCCAAAGAAAAATCGTTTTATATATTTATTTCCAAAGTTCTTCATTGTTTAATTCTAGCTATCGATTCAAAGTGCTGATGTTTTTGGTTCGAAAGGTTTAGGACAAAGTCCAAATTCCAAACAAAAGGGTATAAATAAATTGTGGGATTTAATTAAATTTATTTACAATAAATAAAAACTTTGAACAAAATTGTTAATCTTAATGTCCTATTTTATTATTGAGTGGATAAATTTAATTAGACCGAAAATCTTTTTAATCCAATTAAGAAAATTAAAATTACACTCAAGAAAAATTTTTTCTTTAAATTTAGTGCCAAAGAATTTAGGAATATTCAAACCACTGAATCAGAATATGACCTTCATTTCTTTCTAGGAGTTATAGTTTAGGAGATTATGAATTCATCACAAGCCCTGTGCCTTGGTGCTGGATTAGAGGACTGGCTTCACGCCCCAAGGGTTAGTGGAAGTGTTGGCTTCTGTCCTGGGCGACAAAAATTTATTTAAATTATATTGGCTACCAATTAATTTAAATAAATAAAGAAGGATAAAAAATAATTTTAAAAAAAAATCTCATCATAAGATACACTTTTATTTCTTTTTACTTAATGTTATTATTAACATATTGCAAATATTTTATCATAATATGAAAAGTCTATTTGATCTTTTTTTCTATCTAAGGATCATAGTTTAAATCTGAACGAGAGTATGTGAGTTGCATAAAAGATATTAATATATAATATAAAAAATTTCAAGTTTCCAGCTCAATAGGAAATTATTAAAATCCATATGACGAACAGACATACTTCGCTATTAGTAAATAATCCTAGATAATAAGGGAACTAATCAGTAATCGACATGAATGACCTTAGTTTTAAAAATCGTTCCATGAGTCTTGTTTATTTGGCTAAATAGGCAAGTTCCGATTTCTAGGTACTCGTACTAGGCAGAGTAATACGAATTCAGTAATCACCTTACGGATTTCAGGAAAAATGTGTTCACCTGAGTTTCTAATATGATCATTAAAAGAATGGACAGTATATACGTATGATTGAAACGTGTTTCTAACAAAGTTAATTTAATTTGTTTTTCTTGTTTAAAACTAATACTAACTTATTTAATTTTAGAAATGTGAAAAGCACCATTTTTTCTTGTTTGTTTCAATAATCCGACCTATCAAATTAATTAAAGAAATCTAAAAAAATAAATAAATAAACTAAAATAGATTCGAGTTGCAAATGTATTTTCAGATGAAATGCAATTACTGCAAATTGGCTCGAGTGCAATCAAAGCCATGTCTGATGGAAAACCTCGAGGGTTTATTTCAATTTTCCTTCCCGGATGCGATGGGTTTGTGGGTTTGCGGGCGGGGGTGGAGGAAATAACGGAAGAGACACACACAAACACATGCAAACACGCTTATTAAGGGAGGTCTTTTGAAAAAAAAAATGCATCCAAGTGCACTTATAGTTAAGCTATATTTAAAAAAAAAAAAAAGGTTTTTCTTTAAATAAGAAATGCTATTGCTAGAATAATTAATACTTGTGATCAATTAAAGTGGGATCAGAAAGTAACGTCGACCAAATATACATTTATTTTAATATCTATACAATATTAGAATCCTAAAGTGGTTGCCATGACAGGCTGTTGATTGGTTATTGAGAGGCGACATGATGACGTTGCATTCATAAGTTGTTAGCGGAGCTTGACATTTATTCTAGAACTGAGGTTAGGTCGGAGAAAGGAGGAATAGTCACCGAGATCAGTGTCACTAAGCAAAGCAACGCCAAACATTGCTGAACCTCGGATTGGTGACCTCCAAGAAACAAGAGTGTTGACCATCCGCCCGAAGTCAACGATTCAAATTTTTCTATATGAATAATATTGAATTTTGTCAAAATGGCCCCCTGATGTCAAAATTGACTTAAAATGAATAAAAAGAAAAAAAAATCGGAATGTATCGATAATGAAATAATATTTATATTCATAGTCAAATAGTCAGCTCGGGCTCGCCTTGAGAAGAGCTAATATGCAAAAATTAAGTAATTAAAATTAAATTTAATAATATAAGGTCTCAGATGCCGAAAAAGACTATAAAAAATTTAATAATAGTTTAATTTTTAATTTCTCATTTAAATAGAAAAATTTTTTTTGTGATTTCAATTAGGAATTTTGAAGTAACTCCCTTCGCATTCTCCCCTCCCGATCATTCTTTTTAAAGGTCGATATAAAATCTTAATCTCAAAATTTTACCTCGATAAGATTATTTGGTTAGGAGGTATTTCGAAACAAATATACAAACAGATATTTATATTAAAAAAATAATTTTATCCTTTTAAGAGAAAGAAATTATAATATAATATATTAACGAGAGGTGGGGTAGGGAGGGGGGGTGAAATACGATCTACAATTATTTTGTGAGATTTATTTTATTTTATATTTACTAATTTACTCTTATTTTTTGCCTTTTTCCCAATTTGAATTCTGCAGTGAATAATTATAGAATTATTTTGATGGAACGTTTTCCAATTTAATTATTTGTTATATTTTACTTATAATACAATCTTTTTTTTTTTTTTTTTTTCCCCTCATACTTTTAGGATAAAGCAGAAATTGCACGAATTCCTTCCTCTCTGTGGAGATAAATCTCTTTACATGGAGATAAATCGACACAAAAAGAGCGACCAAGAGACTATAAAATTGCGTTTTCAATCAAGCCAGCTGAATTGATTTCATTGCTCCGATGGAGTCTCGCTCCTCCCCACTCCATCCTTATCCATCTCTCTATTTCCCGTCCATCCAGTTGCTATCTTTTCAAAGAAAAATAAATAAGCAATCTCTCTCAGCCTCCCCTCCCCCCCCCTTCTACCCCTCTAAAGCAACTAATTTAATTAGTAATTATGTGTATAAAGTTTTAATGGGATGATTTATAAAGTTTAGTTTCAATTTCATTAGAGAGAAAAGGTAGTGTAAGTTTTTCAATTTACTGAATTAATAGGTGAACATCAATAACCCAAATAGTATTTAACGGTTTTAAATGTTTGTGCAATTAATTCTCTTCTTTTAAATATCTTTTTCTTATTATCATTATTATTATTATTTTAGTTGAAATTAAGGAATAGTTATAAAAAAATATAAAATAATTTATATTTTTTCAGTTGGAACAAAAATTGTAACAATAATATCTCATTTAAATATTCCTAAATGAATGAATTTCAGGATAATTAATAAAATTAAGATTACTTTTACATAAATGATTTATTTATTTAAATTTTTTTTTTTTCTTTAAGTCTTTTTCGGTCATTTAGACTCCGTCCTTATTTATTTAAATTAATTTGTAGCCAATATAATTTAAATAAATTTTTTTCGCTCAG
>JAAAKE020134915.1:0-13996 GCA_010014785.2 Anisolabis maritima | reverse complement strand
AACCGTCATCTCGACCCGGGGAGTAGAATAGAGCCCTCAGGCATATATATATATATATATATATATATGCCTGAGGGCTCTATTGTGGTGGGATCAAATGTTCCAATTCACGGCATACTTGAGAATTTGTTTACATTAATTTATATATATATATAAATTTATTACGTTACTTGTAATCCAGGCATATTTATTTATATCAATTTGATACCAATTATATAACCAAAATATCGGATTGCCTGGGATCCGAACCCACACCCCTTGACTTTTAAGGTTATCAATATTGACAATGTCTTTAACCTCTTGGCTACGGGGGAGGGGGGGGGCATTAAATATTTTTATTTACGGGGATACGACCACCGATCTCCTGTGCAGAACGGCGACACTCTACCGATATTATTATTTATGTCAATATTTTTTAAAGAGCCGAGCGAGATCTCGGTGTCCCAGGTACTACTTTTTTATGTTCAGAACGTATATTTATATTGATTATTCAATTTTAATCTCGTTTCTTTAAAGAGGGTAATTGGCTGCTCAGAGGCATAAGAGCTCACCACAGATACGCACAGTTAAGCCATCCCTAATTGAGTCGTGTTTTGGCCTCTCTTTTGAATGTTACAATATAAGCCTTCGCTCTCTGTTTATATTAAATACTCTTTGGATACAATTAAATTTTTTTTTGATATGTCAATTAGAAATATGAATCTGACGATATCCGATATAGGTTTATGTTTATTTAAATTAATCGATACGCAGGAAATGACCAGTGGATTATGAAACCCTAACCTCCAGCGTGATAGGAAAATTTCATGTTAGCTTTTTTGTGCTCTATTTGAATTTTTTCTGCCCCCTCCCCCTCAACACTTCTAAAAATTCAAATTTAAAAAAAAAAAAAAAAAAAAAAAAAAAACAAGAAAACAGGGCTTCGAAGGAAATGGAAATTTCTATTTTGTCATTTTTACTTTCTCTTATGTATATATGAAATATAATATAGTGGGAAAGTATTGTATTCAAAAAAAAAAAATGGATGTCGAGATATCAACGGAAATACACGTTTTGAGATCCCTCATTTTAAAAAAAAAAAATTGGTCTTTGAACAAGATAATGAAAAAAGGTATGAGGATGCAATTCTATATTTAAGCCAAGTATCGTTGCTTTTAAATAAAATTGGCCAAAAAGTACTTCTATTTTACTGTCTTTTTTTTTTTTATAAAATTCATAAAACAATCCCCCCTCAAAAAAAAAAAAAAAAAAAATTGGGGCCGTTTTACACTTGTAAGTGATTTTCACCTACACTAATCCTAACACGATATTGATTAAATTGACATGTACATTGAACGGCTACGGCGATTGGGAATCCAATAAGTCATGGCTAGAAAATGTTTAATAATGAGAAACCCTAGAAATTTTTGGAATCGGGTTTCTACTAAAATTCCTTTTTTTTTAAGCACTCTCTCTCTCTCTTTAAATTTGCTGAGAACTATTTAATAGATATATTTTTGCACTTTTTTTTTTTTTTTTTTTTAAGATAAGAGAAAATGGATTTGGAAGTAGATTCCAATATTGGGGAATGTCGAATCCGTGTGTGAATTGATTTACATTAAATTCACAAGAGTGAGAAAAATATCCTTTTATTAATTTTGATAAGATATGAATTATGTATGCAATTACAAAAAGAAAAAGAATTTTCAATTGTTTTTCTGAATGTGAGTTGTTGAATTTTTTTTTTATATATATATATATATTGACAAAAGTTATGAACTCTTTATTTATTATTAACATTAATTTGAAATAAAATAATAATAATAATAATAATAATAAAGAACTCAATTTAAAAATAAAAATTGCTTTAAGCCACTGACTGAATGCATTATCATGAATATTTTATGAATATCTATCTCCTCTTTGTTTCAAACTTCAACTCGATTTAATTTTGATTCTATTGAAATCGTTTCGTTCTTCTTTGCCTTATTGTTTCTGTGTTTGCTGAATCGGGAAAGAGACCAAATCTGACTATTTATGAAACCAGGGGGGGGGGGAGGGCTGAACACACCCATCACTTAGAAATCAAAATCAAAATAATTTGGATCTTTTTTTTTTTTATTTTGTTCCTAAGAAGAGAGACACTTTTTACTTAATATATAGTGAGAAAGAATTGCAAAAAAAAAAACGAGATTTCAACGGAAATACATGTTTTGAGGTCGTTTGAATCACAAAATGGTTTCTGAAAAATGAAAAAACATATGAGGGTGGAATATTAGTTTTTTTTTTTTTAGTTTATTTTTTTTTTTTTTTTTTTTTTTTTTTTTTTCGAATTATAAATTTGCTCTAAGGATTTTGATTAAAATTCATATATATTTATATCAATTATTTATTAGATGATCTTTGATATGAATTAACCCTTCCCCCCCCCCCCCCACTTTGGGTCCACTTTTCTCTTGCACGTTTTTAGGGTTTTTTTTTTTTTTGTGATTTTCTCTTAAACTTCACTAAATTGGTTGTAGATTAAACGGCTCTCTTAGGCGGCCCGATGTGCCTGGTGTGACAACACATCCTTAGATGAGAGGAAGTTATTCGCTCGAGATTCATTTCTACTTTTTATCCGATTTTATTTATTCAAGTTTATTATAAAAAATTTAAAAAATACGAATCCACACATCATCTTCTTTATGTGTCCGGTAAAGTGAAAAATCCGGTAATGTTAATAGTTTAGATTCTTTCAACATTTCCTTCACAAAGGTACGTCAATGTATCTATAATGGCATGTTATATATGTATATTAGGAGAGGTATGTATTTAAGCTCCTCAGAGAGCGTAATATGAATAGCTTCATTTCAAAGGAGAGTTTCCATATCTAGCATTCTCATCCTCTTAACCACATTAACGATTTAATCTCCACTTAGAATATATATATATATATATATATCTCCAAGTTGTTGATATAATTAAGTAAAAAAAAGTCAATTACCCCCCCAAGGGGCCAAGCTCAAGCAACGTAAGCCAATGCAAAGCCCAGGAGAGAGGCAAGGTTGCTCTTAAGTAGAGTTTAGTTGACCTTTAGATAAATGAAATTTAAGAATAAATATTATCGATATTGAATGATAGGTCAAATGGCAAAAAGTTTTTTTCTTCTCGCACAAAATATATAAAATTTTATATATTTCAAAAAAAAATATCTTTCCATTTCAGAGATAACATTTTAGCTTGTACGTATTTCTATATTCGAAATCGAATGGAGCTAAACATTGTGGAGTGGCAAGTAGGCAGGTGTCGTCGATTTGCTACTGTCTACCATTCGAGTGCTTGATTTTCCAGTTGTAACTCGCTTAGATTCCTCGAATTTCGCTCGAATCAACTTCAAACAGGTTTCGGTGGGGACCGAGGATTTTCACACACACACACACACACACAATTCATTTCAACAAGTTTCAATTCACTTCATGCTCATGCTCATGAAAACATTATTTTTTTTTTAAATACCTTCAACAATCACATATCTGTACTGAGGTCATTGTAAAGAGTTTCGAAATATTTGTAAAAAAAAAAAAATGAGCTGGTGAGAGAGAGAGAACAAAAAAAGGCTGGTTTTCTTCTCTTCGGGCATTTAATATTTTAATAATTTTTAAGCTATACGTTACGCTTATTTCAAACTTTTTCACTCCCCCACTCAATTTCAATTCCATTTCAACCACAGCGGGAAAAATTTATTTATTTTTTTTTTCTTTCATTAATAAAATCAAGAGAGGATGTTTTCATAAGAATATGCCTTCATTTACATTTAAAATCAAATAAAATAAATTTACGAACATAACTAATATTAAGAGAGTACAGAAAGACGTACACTTTATTTCTTATTTTATTTTTCAATATAATTTTCTTTCGTGGTTAAACGACAATCAGATTATTCTTAATTTAAAGAATTTCAACCTTAAAAAGGTAAATTGAATCTATGGCCCTTAGACGTATCCAATTTCTATCCATATCCTTTAATAAGGCTAATTAAGCGGCTTAATTTTGGTGCATCTATTTATTCTCACTAACAATTATTTTTCCATTTGTGCCCAAGTCCCTCGAGAGAGAGAAAGAGAAAGAGAAAGTAGAAGGGCCGAAATGTCGCAGAGGCTTTTAGCCATACTTAAGTCTCATGTTTGCTCTGTGTTTCATGGCTAATGAGTCATTTCCCTCTGAAATAATCACCCAGCAATGGCAAATAAGTAGAGCGGATAGATTCCGGATTTAGGCCAACATAAGGGTGTCCGGTTGCATTAGGTTATTAGATAACGAGAAAAATATTTTTATTTCACGTCCTAAAAGTTATTGATTGAATGAATTATGAATAAATAAGTCCTTTGGCTGGCGTTTAGAAATTTTTTCAGGGCCCCCCTCCCCCCAATGAAGGAATATATGTGACGCAAGTTTATTTTAAGACAATCTCTTTCGTTATTTAATATAACAGGCTTTACGTTACTATGAAATATCTGAGATTAAAAATTATATATATGAAAATAAAATTTAAAAGCATATAACTAATATTTAATAATTCACATACTTGAAAAAATTGCTTCAGCCGGGGGGGGGGGGTCGAATTGTAACTTGTTTACACCATCTGAGAGTGGGAGTTAATAAATATTAATTATCTGAGTATATATTCAATTTAATCGTTAGCAAAAGTTCCTTTTGTTATTAGTGACATGTTATATTATTATTCATGTTAACTATTAAACCGAATTTATACTCAAATATTTCATACTAAAAGAATTAAGGGGGAGGAGGGGGGGGGAAACAAAAAAATAAGGATGTGATAGTCGATGTGAATTAATCGGCAAGTGATGAAATCGCAAAGAAAATTATTGATACGCGGAGCTTTATAATAACGAGGACTTTGATTTAAGGAAGAATAAATGACGACTGATCTGATTTGATTTACTCAGTAACATAAGTTTTTAATATCGAAATGTTATATTACTCAGATATTTTAAAAAGCTTGGCGATATTATATTAAATAATGAGATTGTCTTAAACAATACTTACAATTTATTTAAACTTACATCACATTATATTCTTCAGTGAATTGAGACCTCTTTCTAATTATTAAACTTAACAAGAAGAAACAAACAAACAAACAATTATCACGTCATAATCCTGAGATTCCGCGCCATTTAGGCGCTAATTTTTCAAGTATTTAATATTGAATGTTATTGCTTGGAATTATTGTTAAAAAATTTGGTCTTTTTTGTTTTTGCGGATTCGATTAAAAAAAAAAATAAATGAGTCCCCAAATCGATTGACCCGCTACGGCTACGTAAAAGGGAAAGAAATGAATTTTAGAAAAATCTAGTGCCCGAAATTAGTCGAGAGATCAATCAGCCAAAAATATTTATAGAGCCTATTTGTATGGATTTATGTAAATTTGATTTATCCAGTATTAATTTGACTCCTGCAGAGTTTACTAATAAGGTTATGTTAGTATTATAAACATAACATGATTTGGATATTAATTTACATCTTAGAATTTTTTTTTTTAATTTAGTATAAAACATTTATGAGATAAATAGAATTTCTCTCTATGATTGCATAGTGTATTAGCAATATTCATGATTTAATCTCGCTATTAAGAAGCTTAAAAGCGTTATGTTTATTGTTTGCGAAACCCACTTAAAATGCTCGAGATTTATTCAATTCGGATGCTTAAAGCTAAACAATGCAAATGTAATAAGTTCAAATCTTATTTCGCTTTCCTTTTCAAGCTGCACTGCAGCAAACTGACTTCGCAATCTAAACTAGAATCCTTTATTCTTCTCACCTTGTGCAGAAGAGGGAGAGAGAGAGAGAGAGGAAAAAAAACAGGAGAAAGTTTACTCTCGTGTTAACTTTAAATTAATTATTTTATATACGTGGATGTTTATATAAAAGGAAATTAAATTTCTCTTTATCTTATTCAAAAAGTCGACAACGAAAACAAAGATGTAGGTGAGTAAATTCATAATAATTGAAATATCATTAGTGGAATACAAAAAAGAGGGGATCAGATAATAATTAAGAGAAAATATCAAGATCGAAAATATTTTGGTTTGGGAAGTTTTCAATTATAATAGAAACTCGATTTTTGAGACGAAAAGGAAAGCAAACGGAAATTTGCGATTTCTTCAAACCTACCAAATCTTAAGGCTGTTTATTTGGTCTTATCTAATATATATATATATATAGTATAGGCAAAGAATTGCGATCGAAAAAAAAAGTCGGTGTTCAAAGAATAAAAAAAAAATTGTACTGTCTGTCTGTGTGTCTATGAACAAGATTTCTGAATAACGAAAAGAAGCTCGGGACTGAAATTCAATTTTATTAGTTGATCTTTGAAATAAATTAACCCTTATTCACCCCCCCCCCCCCCAATTGTTTGGATACCTATTTTTTTTTTTTTTTCTATTATTTTTATTGCGAACTGAATTAATATTCACTTTTAAAAATGGATAAGACTCACTTTAGAATTTCTCCACCTATTTTATTCTTGTACGTTTTAATGTTTTTTGAACTATTCTAACGATTTTGAATAAATTGACTGTGTATATCATAAATTAGAAAATCTTTAAGATGTATTACTCGTTTTCTTTCTTAAAATAGTGTGGGGCCCTCGACTTTAGATTTTAAGTATCACATAGAAAAGATAAGAAGACCCGTTGCCATGGTAACAAAATATAAATATCTTTAATTCCTATGTGAGATTTAATTGACAATTTAATTTATTTTTATAATTTTAATCATTGATTAATACACACAAACGAAACAACTCTAAATAAAATTGTGAACCAGCTAAGTAGAGGCCCGACGCTAAAAAATATGGTGTGACAATACATCAACAATTTTAGATAATAAAAAGTTATGTAATATGCGGCCGGCACATCAGATATTTAAATTCTAATTTCCACCGATTTTTTATTTATATTTGATTATCCGGACAAACCCTGATACTAATTAGTCCAGATAATTGATATTTTTCAATTAATTTCACATCATCATTCGTTAAGGTTTCAGCCCCTCTTGGCTCTTTTATTATCAAATAACGTTGTTCATACCAAATCGACAAATGAATTTTGCTGACAAATAAATATTTTTTAAAGGAGCTTTATCAGAGTTGAATTCGGAGATTATTTTTCTATTTTTAAAAAAATTTTTTTGATCATATATATAGGATAGAAACATGTGCCAATTTATACTTTTTTCGTGGAAACTTTAACATCTTACTATATTTTTATTTATATAATATAATCATTTATATATATTTTCTTTATTTATTTATTTTAAAAAGAGTCAAGGGGTCCAGGGGGCGGAACAGGCTAGTAATTAATATAAGCTTGTTTATTTCTTGTTTATTGAATTAAAAAAAAAAAAAAGATTTGAAACACAGAAGAGCCTTTGAACGCATTTTCCCTACAAAGTTGAAAATAGTAGAGCAGTATATAAATGCATTATTCACACCATATTAAATATAGATTAGAATAAAAGACTAGAGCTTTTTTTTTTTTTTAACTTTAATTTTAAATAATTACAATGCAAATCAAAATAGAGTAAATATAATAAATAATCTTAAATAAAAATAATAAATGGTTTACGTTGGAAATATATTCGCCTACTTTAATTTAAAACACAAATAAATGTAAAATGCTTTTCCACTATAATTTAAAAGTTTGAAATGAATATTCCCCCCACCTCCTCTATATTTTGTTCTGTGTGCCTCGGGTGATAATTTAAAGTTTTCATTTTAATTGATACAGATATTTTAAATGATAATATACTAAAAACAAGTTCCCTTTTGAGCATTCTGGACCGCCGCATGTTCCCAGTGCAGGGGCTTTAGCATAAATTGCTTACTGGAAGGTAGGCCACCTAAATGACCAACTCACTATGGATTCTTTGATTATTGGTCATCGAATGTGACTAATGACCAGAAAAAATAAATAATTTAATGAATCAATTAATGTCGAACGAGAGAGTACAACCTTATGAGCTAATAATCTAATAATAATTTTTTTTTTATTTAAAGTCTTTTTCGGTATTTGAGGCTATTCCGCCTTATTTATTTATATAAATTGGTAGTCAATATAATAATATCGCTCAGAAGGCGAAGCGAACCAGTGACCAGGGGTACATGAGGCGAGACCTACCAAGGGAGGTATTGATCTACCGCCTTGGAATACCAAGCCTGTCCTTTGATTCAGAATTTGAGGTCTGGCTTCACGTACCAAAAGTCTGAGCGACAAAAATTTATTTAAATTATATTGGCTACCAATTAATTTAAATAAATAAGGACGGAGCCTAAATGGCTAGCCGAAAAAGATGCCCGATTGTGTAAACTTGAAGAAATGAAGAAATATTACACTAATATAAATATATTGAACTATAAAATTTTTGGTGGAAAAAATATTTAAATTTTTAAAAAGGATCAATATATTATATATGAAAAAAATCTGACTTTGAATGAAATATATTAGAAAAACGTCAGAAGATAAAAGTGAAGGGAGAAAATTGAAGTAGATGTTTTTTTTTTTTTTTTTTTACTAGCTGACCCGGCACTGTTTCGCTATTGCTAGATTTGAGTATATATCTATATAGATAACTTTTTAACGGAAAGAGGTGTGGGCGCAAAATCATCACAATTAATATTGGACATTAAGAAACTTACAAAACATTAAAAAATTGAACATTACGGAACTTCACAATTTAACCTTTTTTTTTGCATTTTTAGTCAATTTTGGCTACTGAGGCCATATACATATACTCTATATTACCGATGTCGGAAATGTCGTATCGATGGCTGCCGGCTGACGTTCTACACTCTTGTTCCTCAGGGCCACCTATCCCCAGGTTCAGCAGTGCTTGGTCTTGCTTAACTAGAACGATCTCGGTGGCTGTTCCTGTTCTCTCCGGCCAGGCCCGCCGGCAAAAATTTAACCTTAAAGTCAGGATGTAAATAAATCCAATTGTCAAAACAACAGCACTACCTATCGGATTTAATTCAAACCACTCTCTCGGTTGAAAATAACTTTTTAACAGAAAGAGATATGGCGATGAAATCATTTGCGTCTATACATAAATTATGCTTATACGTAACCATAGAAACAGTTTAGGTTTTCTTAAATAAATAATAAAAAACAAAATATTTAGGCCCCTAACTTCCTTTCTACTGATCAGATCGAGAATTTCAATAGCTTAAAACAACGGGGACCATTGTGCAAAAAACCGATCGGTCCAGTAGTTTTTTAGTCTATAGCGGACACACAAACAAAGAAACATTCATTTATTTATATAAAGATATAATTGTAAACAATTACAAGTAAGGGCATAAAAGACATAGTCGGTCATATTTAAAATTAAAAAAAAAAATTTATTCTAACAATTTTGTTAACATTTCGAGTAACAATCATTAAGGAATTTAGAAGGACATTTTCCATTTTCCAGAGACAAATAATATCAATTGGTGTAGAGGTAGAGGCCTCACATACCAAAAGTCAGTGGTTCGCTTCCCATCCTGAACGACAAAAATTTATCTATATTTTATTGGCTACCAATAATATGGAATAAATAAATAAGGGAGGAGTCTAAATACGCCTTAAAATATATATATAATATCATTGTATTAGCCCTTCAGGTGGGAGAGAGTCAATACTAAAGGGTTCCATCTTCCCTGGTATTTCAGACCAAGACCCTTTGTTTTTTTTTTTTTTCCGTGACCTCTAAATTTTCCTTAAATACGTCTTCTTGGCGATAACCCCGCTATTTTTTTTTTAAAGACTTATTCCTCATCTGAGGGCATTTAAACTCAGTCCATATTTATTTAAATTTAATTTAAAAACCAATATAATTTTATCGCTCAGGACGGAAATGAACTGCTGACTCTTCTATCCCAAGGGATTCAACCTTTTTTTTTTTTTTTTTGGAAGAAAGAAATGTTTCTAAGATATTTTTACTTTCTTGAATAGGGAAAGTATTGTAATCGTTCAAAATTTTGATTGTTCTTGACGTTTTGGTCACATTTGTGTGTCTATCTGTATGTATGTTCGTTAACACGATAACTAGAGCACGCTTTAGTTATCAATTAAATTTCATATACAAAATCATAGATCTCTATCAACTTTTGGCCAATATCCGGTAATTGGAAGTGATAATTTACCTGAAACCTTTTTTTCTAAAAATCACCCATATATGTGATAGTTGGGGGAGGGTACACCACTCGTGATTTATTATAATCTTTTAACTGTTATATTTAGCTAGTTTGCCCTTCCCCCCCCCCCCTCCCTTCCCCAGCTCGTGTTTTATATTTTTCCTTTCTACGAAATATTAATAACCAAAGTTTTCCACTTATCTATAGAATTGCATCTATTATCCAATGGGTCGATTGCATTATAAATGTTCCATTCGGCAGGTAATTAGAAAAAGCATTGTCTCAATTGCAGGAAATCATTTTTTTTTTTCTCTCTCTCTCTGCACTTGAAAACTTTCTATCTATTCAAGAACAAATTAAGCTAATTTTTATTTAAACAAAAGCACAAATAAATAATGCTTTTAAAGTTGAATTATTCTTTTAAATACTAATTTTATTCGAGATATCTGATTTTTATTCTAATTACTTTAAAATAGTTTTATACGTTTTTAAAAGAGCATTAACAATTTTGCGTTATCTTTTTGATTATACCTTAAGGATAACTTCTTCGTTCTCTCTCTCTCTCTGATTATCTTAAAAAGTTAAAGAAAAAGAAAAGAAAATAATCTTAATGATTTTATTTCCATGTTCTTGAGGCTAATAAAAGAATGCTAACTATTAACGCTCTAATATATATTAACAATTTAATCTTGTATTCTTAAAAACTTTTGGCCATCTTTTCATAAAGTGTGGGGCGCGAAATATTTTGTCAGATTTTTGCAACATTGTGGAAATCTATATAATGTTATAATATCTTTTTCAAAAATTAAAAAAATTACAACTGAAACTGCTGAAAAGTTTTTATTCAAGTGTTCGTTGCCCATTGGACATCCAAACGAAACTCACTTCCCGTCCATATTCTTCTTCGATGGTCTCTAAAACGGCAATTATCCTTTCATTAAGATCAGTGATGTTCTTTGGTACGGAATAGATAATCCCAAGAAAAACTTGTGTATTTTATTTTTCAGTTGCACATAATAGTAATTTATATAAATATATCACCATCACTAGCAATGGCATAAATTAGTTAGTGTTTGGTTGCTGGAAGAAAATATTATTATGGCACCAGGAGTATGAAGTGAGAGAAGATCAAATTTCGCAATCAAAAGATCTCGGAAAAGCAATTAGCATAAGCCCAAGTTGAGCAATATGCTTACGCGCGCAATCGGCCAAAAGAAAACGCAAATCTAGGACATTCCGGAGACTGTGCGAGAAAGACTAAGCTAACCCAGAAACGGGGAGAGTTGGTTGACCTAAGGCTTAGGTCTAGTACATAAAAGCCTTTCGGGCAGTCTCATCATCGCTCTATTATTCAGGTTACGACGGAATAAAATCTACAAAACTCTGGCTCTGTGTATCATTTGGTCCCCCGAGAACATCCTCTATCCTCAGCACGTCAACACCTGAGCGAGGACACCTCTGATGACCAATTCTATCAATTTTTCGATTAATTATCTCTAGAACGAACCAGGCATGCGCAGTTGATAAATCTCTCTAAAAATTAACATATTGATTTGGTTGCATCCAAACACAAACGAATTTATGCAACCCTCACCTGCAATTTTTTTTTTACATAACTATTGTTTTTATTTCTTCCAAGTTACCTTTGCAATCCCATTAATCAACCCTGGAGGAGTGAGTTTAAATCTCTTTCCCATCCTTAAGGGATTTCCAACCCGGAAATCAACATCTCTTGTATAACTGTGTGTGTGTGTTTTCTCTCCCATTCAAGGCATTAATTTGTATTAAAAGTTTCTGTTTTTCCCTCGGGAGATCTCTTTTTTTTTCCTTGTTCTGGAACTTGCCAAGTTAGCCCTTGTCCTCGGACATGTTTTCATTGACCTTGTTTCTTTGAATTTTCCCTCTCTCTCTCTCTTCTTGTTTCATTCATGCTGAATAGTGAGTGAATAAAAACTTGTTTACATTGAAATACTGCTTTTTATGCATAAATATACGTACACATCCAGTCAGTACATTTATCAAAGGAAAATGGTCTTTTATTTCTTTATTTTATCTAATTTGAATAGACGAATACACATCAACGGGTTAATACAAATGTGGATTATTTACAAAATACATAAAATAGTAAGTAGTAACTAGAGAAAGTTTAGTTATTGAATCAGAAATAAAAATTCATTAGTGAAGGGAATTTGGGTTAAATACAACTTTTTGGCCATTCATTTTGTGATCTACTTTAGATACTAATCGCAAAGAGTCTTACAATTTAAAGCAGTGCTTCCTGGGGCATCACAGAATTTTGATATCATTTCACGAGAGATTCAAACAATTTTTTTTTTTTTTTTTGATTAGGTATGAGTTCCTATCAATTACAATAATACAGCAAGATCTATTCTTTTATTTAGTTACCTATTTCATTAATAGCGATTAAAATTATTTACTATATAACAAAAGATTTTTTTTTTAACTCATAAAATTAACTGATAAAAAGCAAAATTTCGTTTGTATTTCAAAAAGTTTGGGAAGCACTGATCTAAAGTCGTCATTTCGATCTTATGTGGCATTTATAGATTTTAAATTGAGGAGGGAGTTCCGGGAGTACTTTCCGGAAGAGGCGAGCGGATCACGGTTCTAGAGTTTGAACACAACTCAGGTTCGAGTCCGGCTTGACGCAAAAAAAGAAAGGAAAGTGGGAGGTAATCAACCCCCGGAACAGTCACAAAGGACTAAGGGCTAAGTGCCTCAAGGACGGGAAATCCGCCTCCAAAATTGAATCCATCCATCCAACATTTTCTCAGTTTACTCCATTTTAATAATAATAATAATAATAATAATTACAAGTTTTGTAGTACATTCTTTTATCTTTTGAAATTATATCTTCGTATGAAAAAACTAAAACTCATCACTTAATTTATTTTGTTGTTGATTTCACTTCTTCTAGATACTAACACAAAGTTTTTATTTATTAAGAAGCACGTTAAGGAAGTTTTTTTTTTTTTTTTTCTTGTTTATTGCCAATAAAGATAAGAAATGACCGAGGTACTAAAAGAGGGAAAGAGAGAATTTCCACCTGGCGAGTCGATCAAAATAATGAGATATTGTCATGAGAATAGAGGATTATTATAATTTTATTTAGCGCATTTTCCTTAAGGAAATAACGGTTAATTTATATAAATTCTAAAAACAAATTTCCATCCTTTATCATCTCTAATAGTTATTAATTCCTAAACATAGTAGATTATTTATTTTTTATTTTAAGAAGTTATGATCATTGAAAAGGATTTATTATTTTACCGAGCTGTGCATTAGAGTAAAAGCAAAAGTTTTAATAGGCATTTCAGGTATTTTGTGAGTTTATTCCTCTGAGTGAGGTTATGAAAATTTAAACCACAATATGACACAAGGGAGGAGGGAGAGGAGGAGAAGAGAAAGAATCGATGGTTATTAAAATTGAAACGTGGGTTGTGGTAAGCACTAGAAATTTAAATAAAAGGGATTTCATATATTTAATTAATTGAGTAAAATTCGATCATTAGACTAAATAAAATAAAAAAAAAATCTGGCGATGCCATTATTTTATTCGAGAACGAATTTTATATTTTTATTAGATAATGGTTGGTATTATTTTTAGTCATATTATGGGAATTCATATTCAGGCAAATTTAAAATGGGAGACGCATATTAATTATATAGTTAATAAAGCTTATAGGAAGCTGGGGATGTTTGGTAGAGTTTTGAAAGGTACGTCCAAGGAAGTCAAGTCCAAAATTTATTTAACTTATGTGAGGCCTAATTTAGAGTATTGTTCAGTGGTATGGGACCAACATCCGCAGCAGTTAGAGA
>JAAAKE020134904.1:0-12636 GCA_010014785.2 Anisolabis maritima | reverse complement strand
TTTTTCTACACCCCTTTTTAATTTTTCACCGCCTTCCTTTTTTCCCTTCCCTCCCCCCCCCCCCCCCCCCCAAATAAATAATAGCAAAGAGTTGTTCAAATTTTGAATTTAACAATTTGGTAGCAAAATATATGGGTATTATTTTGCTGAAATTAGGAAATAACGAGATATTTTAATTTTTCAATTTAATTTTAGCGTCGATTATTGTCAAAAGTTGATATCGACTTATTAATCTGTGAAAGGTTATAGGAAGGTCTGTGACATCTATTTTTAAATAGATTTTTTGGATTATTTTGGGGAAAACATTGAAAATAGATATTGAATGATACACAAAATTCTAATTATATGTACTGTACTGATAATTGCAGTGATTAATATAAAGACTTATTAGAGGATAATCATTACTTCATTAGTGAGATTTGAGTTCTTCTGCACCTCTGACTCTAATGAATATCCACACTAATGAACTCGAGTTCGCACCCCTTATTGATTTTCCTAATTTGAAGTGTTAACGAGCTTAAATATTTCAGATAGGAATCTTTGATTAGTGCGATAAAGCTTAATGTTCGCTTAATTGATTTGGTTTTAATTTAATTAAAAAGGAATATTTAAAAAAAATATCATGTTACTTTTTAAATCAAAATTATTCTATTTACTTGATATATGATAGTATATAAAGTAATTTTATTAAAGTTTAGTTTTTTTCAGCCCAGTATACTTTGATGGCCCTGAGTTGCCCAAGCTAAAACTAGCATTTCTGTTTTAATTTCCAAAAAAACCAGTACATCCCCGAAATATTTTTCCTTTTTTATAGTTAATCTAATCACACTTATAGAAATAAATATCAAACTCTGCTCGCAGCCTGTGATTGCAACGTCATCATGACGTGAGATTCAATAGCAAATCATAGCAAACATTTTGGGATCGTTTATGAATATTTCCTCTTTGCTCAAAAAAAGTTTTTTATTTATTATGAATAAAACTATAAGAGAACATTTATAAACAACTTTTTAAATTTTGATGTATTCTTGTTGACTTTTTTTTCTCTCCAGGGACATAATTATCCCCTTTTCAGACGACAATTATTCGAGGGGCGTTGACTTGAGCAATTAGATTTAAATTGATCTATCTTTCCTTGTAAATGAAAGCGTCCGGGAATGCACACTTGAATACTCTTTTGAAGCTTGGAAAAGGTAGCTTAGGGAATTCAATTGTTGCACAGCGCATTTTATTACGTAATAATGCTTTCATTGGAATATATGTTAAGAATCATTGATTAATTATGAGAAGCAAATACTTTTTCTAAAGTCTCACTTATATTGAAAATAATTATTTTATAATTATAAATAGCCTGTATCTAGAGGTTATTTATTTACATTTTCCGATTAATTTTCATTCAAATGAAAGGAATGCAATTAAATTCCACCAGATTTTTTGCGAAGGGGCCCACTAGGTAGCCGTTTAATGCCAATTTAATACCAATATAATCGATTTCATTAGGGTAGTTTAAGAAACAGAGCGGTAACTCCCACCGATAACCCGAACAGCAAAGACTACATCAGTAAAATGGACCCCAAACAATTTTGAAGGGATAAGGGTTAATATTGTACATTTCAAAGATCAACAAATAAATAAATGAGATATGAAGTTTAATCAAAATAGATAGAGCAAATTTTGAGAAATCGAGAGAGAATCTCGCACTCGAATTAGTAAATATACCAAATTTCATCAAAATCGTTAGATGCTGAAAATTTCATCCTAATCGATACAGAGGTTGAATGAATTTTCCAAGCAATGGGTCCTAACGCAATCGATTCCTCGCACAAAAATTAATAAATTCATCAAAATCGTTAGAGCCATTTTCGAGAAAAAATATACATATATATATATATACAAGATAGCTCGTTAAATAACAGTAAATTTCTCTTGTCGCAGCCTATACGCATCATATTAATTCAATTATTTTTATTGTTTATTTTACTTTTACCTCTATGTTCTTTTAAAATCTAATCTTTTTAGGTTTGACTTAAAGAGTTTTTAAATCTTCCTTTTAAAGATTCTAAAATTATCAAACATTTCAAATTAAAAGAAATCTTGATAAATGTTTGTAATAGTTTATAGATAATGTTTATGGTACATAATAATAATAATAATAATATTAAGAGGAAGCAATTTCTATAATGTCGATTTAATAGATAGTTAATTGGCGATTTTCTCTTCTGGGAGCAGCAAATTATTAGCTGATCTTTTGGCAGAGTTGCGATACGGGCCTCACCCCGGCCATTTTCCCATAAGGAAAAGCCGCGGGCAAACTTTCTACCTCAAATGGTCAACCGCTAAAATGGAGCTCAGGCCACAACCCCCTCACCCCAACCAACTCTGGCTACGTGTCGGCCCGTTCAATTATTTAAACTAGTACTATTCATTATTAGGTTCGAATTAACTAAGTTTGCATAGCATGTTCAACCTATTTGGATTTCTAACGAAAAAAAGTTGTTTGAGAATCATCTAAAAACAATACTTTCTCACTATAATTTACAAATATAGATAAGAGAAAGTAAAAAGATATGAAAAAATAGATTCCACAGTACAATAGAGATTAAATTTATTTATTTATTTATTTATTTTCTTTCTCTTACCTATATATGGAATATTAATATTAAGTGAGAAAGTATTGCGATAGCAAAAAAAATCGATGTCGAGAGGAAATATACTTAGGAGAGCCCTGAGTCTGAAAAAAATGGGCTTCGCAAATTGTCTGTTTGTCTGGGTATCTGTGAATAAGAATTCTCAAATGATTGAGCCTGAAATTTTATATTTACGCTAGTTACCCTTGTCGAATGCCCCTCGAAGTTTTTGAATAAAATCGGCCAAAGAATATTAGTACTTTACTGATGAACTTTATTAGTTTATTTTTTCAAAATTTGCTCTAAGGATTTTGATTAAATTCATAAAATAATTTTTTATTAGATGATCTTTGAAATGTATTAACCCTTATCCACCTCAAATTTGTTTAGGGCCCACTTAACTCTTGTACCTTTTTAGATTTTTTCTGATTTTCTCTTAAACTATTCTATCCATTTTGATTAAATTGGCTGTACTTATAATAAATAAGATAATCACTAAGATGTATTATTCATTTTCCACCTCAAAATAATGTTGGCCCCCCCAATTTAGGATTTTAAGAATCTCATAGAAAAGATAGGACAATCCGTTGCCATGGAAACTACTAAATATAAATATTTTTAATTCCTTTGCCAATGAAAAAGATTTATTTGCCAATTTAATGAATTTTTTTAATATTGATAATTAATTAATACACACAAAAGAAAATCTCTAAAAATGAAAGGTAAATTAAAATTGTAACAGGTTTATTACGGAAAAAATCTGGTGTGACAGCACATCACACAATTTTCCTTAGATAAGGGGAAGTTGTGTGATATGCGCCCGTCACATCATATTTTTTTTTTGAAATATTTGAATCCTAAACAAATGAGAATTCCATTTGATTTGGTATTTAGAATAATTAATTCGTTAACACATAAAAGGTGGACTATATTTTGAAAATTAGGAAAAATTAGAATTTTGTTAAATATAATATCTTTTCAAAGACCTACAAACTCAAACGATATTTTTCTAATCCTTGTCTTCTCTCTTTCTTATGAGTTTACTATTTAAATATGGTTTAATCTTGGGAAATGTTAAATCTTACTAAATTTTGTGTGTGTGTGTGTGTTTGTGTTAGCGGGGTATTCAGGAGAGACTGAACTCGCTTCAAAAGACAAAAGGACACAATAATTCTTATACCGAAAATACATTTCAATAATTAGAAATGAAAAAAATTACAAAATGAGAAGTTTAAAGTAAACATACAATAAAATATTTTATTTGGGCTCTCTTCGTCTGAGTTTAAAGGGCGGAGGGTCCAACTCTATTGGGAATTCCCAAACAAGAACGCTGGGTATGATACTGGTGAGTGATTTCTTTTGGCTCTAGAATTCTTAATTCGAAATACATATTAGAAGGAAAATTTAATATATTAAAATGGGGGTACTCGAAGTAGAAGGTGCAGAGAAGAACAGAAAAGTTTTGCAATTTCGTCGTCTTTTTTTTCATATCTTAGAGATGTATTATAATTAATAGTTCCAATTTTGACTTTCGAAACATTTATAAATGATCACGAATTAGGCTATTTGTAATAAAACTTTAACTGCAGACATCTGAACAGCAAATTAGGTTGAGAGGATTGTTATGAAATTTTATATTTAAATATTAGTTAAAGTTAGAGAGGAAGAGCAAAAAACCAGCGCGAATTCTGCCCAGAGCTATTTAATTTATTGTGTTTCTAACGCTACTCTCCCTCCAGGCCCAAAATTATTTGATATGTGGACTCATGCATTCACAAAATATAATTATAAGAAGTTCAACTTATCAGGATGATAATACGAGTTTTATCAAAAGAAATTTTATATTTAAAAAAAAACGTAAATTTTTTGTAAGAAATTTGTGTTATCGATTGATTGATCCTCTTTCACATATTTTTAACAAAAAACGTGAGACCATGCATCAAATAATTTTTATGCATCGAAAAAGTAAATAAGGTATATCCTTTTAGGAGTCAGTTATATGATGGCCACATCATTTTATTTAAATTAGCATAAATACAAAAAATATTAATAAATATTTTATTATTCTTTCTCTGTGTAGTTATAGGTTTTTTATTTTATTTTAATTCATTTTCTGGAAGAAGATCAAACTCATGAGTTTTGAAAGATCAAAGGATTGATTTATAATGTTTTAAAATTTTCATTTTGCATGAGATTCTCTTTGTAAATCTAAATGCGAAAATAGTTGAAACTTTTACATTTTATTTCGGTTGGCCTATTTTGTGAGATATATTATGATATAAAATGAAAATTTTCCTACCACTTCAAAAGGAATAAAAATATTAAAAATTAATAAATGAAATTACATTTTAACCCCAAAACATTTTTTTAAAAATCAAATTAGATATTCTGCAAATAAATACATTTAACAAAATTACAATGAACTTTTTTTTTTTTTAAATAAAATGATTTAAAGTCGCCTAACAAGAAATCTGAAAAATCCTGATTAAAATATACAGAAATCCCACCTGAATTTAGAAAAAATTCCGCACGTAATTATTTGTTAAAAAATAATATTTGAAATTGATATGATAATAATTGATGTAAGGCAAAAAAATATTAAATTAACGATAGGAATAATTATTATTAGAGAAAGGATTGAATCGATCTAAAAAATACCATTTTTTGAACAAAATGTTACCATAAATATGTAATAAAATAAAAACCTAATAATATGGTGATCGATTAGGATGAAAACAAATAAATTATTATTTTTAGATCTAAAATTTGTAAATGTGAAATTAGGGACAAATTGACTTGTGGACTCTTAGAAAATAAGGCCTAATCTCTCACAAATGAAAGAAAATAAAAAAAGGCAAAGGAGGAATTTTAGCTAGCTATGTCTCTAAATATATGGTATTTTTAATATTTAAATTTTTTGTTATTAATTGGAAAGATTTTCAGTCAAGGAGAGAATATTTTGCGTAATATTCATTTTTAATGTAAATTTTTCGATGCCATCGTCTTCAATACAATAACAGTTGTTTTGCAAATAGTCATTAATGCCATCTATTATGTATAAATAGGTAAGCTAGCCACATCAACACAAATTTTTTAATCAAATTTTAATTTTTTGTCCTACAGACATTTGAAAAATTTTGGAGAAATCTATTGGGCGTCAGAAATCAGTTGTCAAAAATAGTAAATTTTTTTTTCTCTACTACATTTAATACTTTTTATAATGACAAGAAATTAAACGTTACTTTCTTGTTATTTAATGAGCAAATGTTAACAGAACACACTTGGTCTTAAGGGTGTGACTCTGCATATATTTAAGCGTAAACGTCAGTTGATCTATTTATTCGCTCCTCTGTAAATATATATATATATATTTCGAACAAATAAATTCAAAACTTAATATTATATATAATTGGAAATAAAATTTTTTCATTAAGGAATCCCAACATTTTTTAGAATACTTAGCCTATTATTTAACTGAAAAGCTAAAGCAAAATAATAATTACATACCTATACTCATATATAGAATATCGGGTGGTAAGAAATTGATTGCTGGAGAACTAATTTATACTCCCTAACCCGCGATCTCCAGTCTATCAGGGGCATCAAGCACCAAAACACCGGCCACTCGACCGGAAGACAGATGGCCACTTGATTCATCAGAGAAAATATACCCACAAAATGTAAAAAAAACTATATCTTATTAAGTAAAAAAATATTGAATCATTTTTTTCTTGGATTAAATTTTTTTATATAAAGCTTGAGCAAAATAACCAAATATATGTATAAGAGAAACAAAAAAGAAGCAAACAATTCTTTTGAGAAAGAATTTCGCATTGAGACATAATATTTTGCTTTAAAAAAGTTTTTCTTTTTTATATAAGTTTAAAAATAAATAAGGGCACTAAAAAATATTATTCGACAAAAGAAAATAGTTTTCAAGTGTTGAATTTATTTAGAATTCTTAAAGTTTTTAATGAATTTAGTTATTTTTTCTGGCATATACAGGATGAGCAAAAAGTCTTTCTTTCCCTGATTTAAAAGATTTATTATTCGAAAATTCAGCAGCCTTCAAAGTAGGAAAAATTCCCCATTGGGCGTTTTAGAATTTAAAAAAGATCTGTGATGGTTATGGAATTCATTTTTGAAATTCTCCGAATCCTCTAAAATCACTTTATTTTAAAAAACTACCAAAAGGTGAAGAAGCTTCACGTCTTAAGAAAAATCTTACCTTAAAGATAAAATCTTTTTTATATAGAATTTTTTCATTAAAATTTTTCTTGACTGTTTAATTTGAATAAAGCTTACAGATATAGATTGATAACCTTAAAGGCCAAGCCCGATGAAAATTTATTTAAATCAAATGGATACCAATTAGTATAAATAAATATATCTGGATAATATATATCGTTCGTAAATAAAATATATAACTAAATTATTTAAGGTCTAAGAAGAAAAAGACTTAGAAATAGAGCTTAAGATAGTGGCAAATTCAAAGATCTTCTATAAACTCTTAATTAAACAGTCAAGAAAAAATTTAACTCAAAAAATCTAAAAAAAAAGCATAGTTAAATTCTCCTAAAGTTAAGATTTTCCTTTAGAGCTTACAAATACGGGCCTTGATATACAAGAATCGTCGATAGCTGTTTGCGCAGCTATAATAGACAAAATCTTTTCTCCATTTCTTAAGCTGGAATATCTCCTGAACAATCGAAGTATCCAGATTTAATTAAGTTAATCATTATCGACTGAGTCCTAATTGGTTCGGTTTAATTAATATTAGATTTTTAAATAAAAGAAAATTTTGACATGATAATCGGATTTTGGATAAAAAATTACTTTATAATACTTTCAATAAAAAAAAAAAAAAAATGAAATTTCAATAAAATAATATATATGAATGTTATTTATTATTTTTGAATTAAATGTATACCGCGACGCCCTCCTCCGATAATATGCCATGATGGGCCCAGCACTCTGAATCTCATCTCTTTTAAAAACTCTATAATAAAATAATATAATAAAAAAGATACTGGATTACTCAAATACAGAACCAAGTGGTGTAGCCGAGAGGAGGGGGGCCGCGTAGGCTTTCTCAAAAGAAAATTACAAAAAAAAAAAATCCGTTTCTCTTTCTCTCATTTATAACCGACTCGCAAATCGTCAAAGTAAATTTTAGTCCAATCTACTCGAAATCGATGAGATCCTTTAAATTGTCTCCCTTGTAGAATCCTAAAATTCCTTAAGGATTTTTCCAATTGCAAAAGAGAACGTTCACCTTTGGCCCAAGGGACCAGATGAGCCCAGCACATCGGATTGAAAGGACCAACAACAACAACAACAACAACAACAACAACAAGAATTGTGTGAGTAAGGAGAGGGTTGGTTATTTACTTAACACAAGCCAATGTGTAAGGCCACTAGAAAGAATGGCTTTCCGTATTTACAGAACTTCGACCTTAAGGGGGCGAGCGCCATCTTGAGTAGGTTGCGTTTTATTTTTATAGCGAGTCAACCCATTTTACATACAAAATCAAGCCAAACATATTGGTTCGACAAGCTTATTCTAAAACAATAATTTTTATACCCTTGTCAAACATTTCACACAAGATTTATTATACTATATGTATACAAAATTATTGAATAGTTAGTGTAATTAAAAAAAGGCTAAAAAGAAAAATAGAAGAATTTTGTCCTGCCTATATAATATAAATTCATTCCTTTTGCTTAGTGGAATGTAGGCAACCAAAATGACCAATTTTTCAATTAAACTTCAGAACTCTTCCAGAGTAGAATTGTTAATTTATAGTAAGATTTAACAACTGATGCGTGGTCCATTCTGGAGTAAAGAATCGAAAACGCCAAAGTGAGTTGATCATTTGGGTTGTCTACCCTCAGGCAAACAAAACGAACGAATTTATACAACCCATTTATATATTTATATTTATACTAACTAATATTAATAGTAATTGTAATAATAATGGTCCATATTTATTCTAAGAAACAGTTGACCTTTGACAACCTAAGTTTTTAAAAGAAAAAAAAAACAGTAAAATTCTCTAGTGTGCCCAGAAGATCAGAGGCAGGGAAATGGCCTTCCCTTTCTCTTAAAGACAAGACAAGAAGCGGGGAAACTGAGTAGCGATTTGACTTGGAAGGGCCTAGCGTTTCAGATTGAAATTCCTGAAATCCGGAGACTATGCAAACTAGTTAATATTTATTTTTAGTTTATTTTTATATTTAATAATGGGAAACTACTAGAATAATACTTTCTTTAGAAAATTCTTTCACAAAAGAGAAATATTTTTCACTTTAAAGCATGATTAATATGTATTAAATTAATTAAATTACAGTGAGTTGAGAGGCAATTCGCACAAATTACTAATATTAACATAATTGCATACATTTCCATTCTAAAATAACCATAATAATTTCAAAAATTTATAGGGTGAATTCACATATAATCCCTTAAATAAATTTTGCTCTTTCACTCACCGTTCTCTGTGTCACTGACACCCTCTATTTATTAAAATAATATTAATATAAAAGAATAAGAGATATATTAGGACCTTGGGATTGAGATCGGAGCCTTGTTGCATCAGAGTCCCGACGGCGAACCAAAAGCTATTGGCGAGGTTGAAGTCATTCTCGACAAAGGCCAGAGTTCGTCTCCGTGGAAGTTCATCGTAATCGAGATCGTAGGCGCAAGTGCATTCCAGAGACGGTTCGGGGACAATATCGCCATCGAGTTCACCAACACAATGACCTGGCCAGTTGTATGGAGGTCGCCATTCCCGTGGTGAAAAACGAGCGACTACCCAAATAGTGAGCGAAACAAGACCGTAGGCCCCCAGGATGTAGAGCCAAATCTCAACCGCCAGCGGGTTCATAAACGAGAACAATTTGGGGGGCATTCGTTGCGAGGCCTATCATACATCATAGCGTTCAAATTCAATTTGCTCTCTCAAGCAGCGATTCTCAAATTATCCAATTATTTTTCTTTTTCAAGAAAATATCCGAAGAGAATGATCAACAAGAGAAATAGATGTTATTTTTAAAATTCTATAGACTCTCATTTAGAGACAAAAAAAATAAAATTTATTTAGGCTATAATATAAAAATATATAAATGGAAATAAAATAAAAATGGTAAAATAATCTCAGATAATAATTTGGTCAAACAATATCCACATTAAATAAATAATTAATATTTATCAACCCTCATCTCCTAAAAAATTGAGTCCTGCCGGTAATCGATCCAAGGTCTCCGCTTTTCTCACATCTCCGAGAATCTGGTGGTGCGGAGGAGTCAGTAAGCGGAGTCCAGAGTTCGGTTCCCGATTGGACTCAATTTTTTCGTAGTGAATTAATAAATGTTAATTAATAAACATTATTTTAAAAACCCATATAATCTATTATCTAGTAAATAATCTACACAATTTATATTTAGTTTCTATTTAATAATTTTTTCTTTAAAATTTATTTTTAAAAATTTGAGAATCGCTTTGATAAAAGAGAATATGCAAAATATTTTAAGATAAACTTTTTATTTCATATCCTTTTTTTTCCTAAGGAAAATATCTATATATACTTATATTCTATATAAAATTTTTATTCATGTTTTCCTTTCTTTGTTTTCCTCTAATAAAAGAACATTTCCTTTTTTCATTTCCTTTTTTTCCTCTCCATACTTGACCTTTTTATTAATGTCAAAATTTATCCTTAGTCCTTTGTTTAGTCGAACTCAGATAAAACATCCATATATAATTTTTTTCGCAATATTTGTTATATAAAACTTATTCTAATAAAAACCCAATACCCAGAAAGTTTTCAATAAAAACGCTATTTTATTATAGTAACAATGGCGTAGTTAAATCAAATTAAGAAAAGAGGTTGAGAATTTTCATCCAGTATGAGTTAAAAGCTTTGTCCATCAAACGAACTCAGCTCAACAAATGAAATTGACTTTAAATGGGATTCGATATTTCAAAAGTTCTCTTTTAACTTTCCGTTATTATTTAATAATAAAGCATCTATCAAATATCACAAAATATGTTTCCTACAAAGAGGATTCAAATGAAAACCTTAATTGTTTATTATGTGGCAAATGAGAAATTACAGAAAAATTATATATCCTATCATTTTTTCCCATGCAGATATTCTACCGCTTCGGAAGGGCAAGAATACATCGTGAGATTTCTTTTGGTTGTGAATGCAGCACTTCACCTTTACATCTCCTCGGAAATACTTCTCTCATCGTTTCTTTAAGTCTTACGATCATTTGAAAGTCACTAGGGGCATTGCTGAACTGCGCTTTCATCCTGGTTTCAACTTGTTTAACACCTTCACTACTCAAAAATCGGAACATAGATTACTGCATTAACGCGTTGTATATATGTCGTCGAAGGACCGTCGTTGCAATCCTTCTTTTGTATTGCAACCACTCGCCATCTGTTGTTCATTCTTTGAACCCCAAGGATATCTTCTGCCAACTGCCAAATCAATAAGCTTTTTGGATTTTTATTGCCCTTTTAAGGTTTCCATTTCAATCATCCTCATAATAACATAATAGAACAAAATAAATTATTTAGACTTCACTCTTATAATTTTTTTAGAAGTTTAAATATTTTAACAAATAAACATCTCATTTCCTTTTTGATTTTAAACTATCCATGAATTTTGCAGTCCTAATTGAATGAAAAGGTATTATTACTTATTAATATAATATAGGCATAGAGTTAGAATACCTTTCAAATGAGACAAAGGGAAGAGAAAGGAAAACATTCTACGTATAAACTAATACCTTGTTAACTAACAATTTTCTCTTTTGATTAGAATATACTGTACTTTATTGAAAATTATTCTAGATGTTATTACTAAACATGATTTCAGTAACAAAAGTGATCCTCTCTCATTCTAGATTGATGAATATTCCAACTATAAATATAAATTTCATTAAATTTTCCTTATAAATCAATTTAAACCAGTCATGCATCAAATCACGCGCATAAGAAAAAAAGTAAAAACATGTTGTTTAGTGAACATCTTGGAAGAGTTAAGAAATGACGCCCCTCCCCCTCCCACCCCTTTTGTACTAAGTTTTAAAAGTAGGGAAAGAAGTTTATGTTTGCTGAGTCATAATTCAACTTGTTTGGCTTAAAAATACTATGCGGTCTATTCTACGCCCCCAGATGGACCTAAAGCCTTCTATTTATTATGCCGTCAATCAGTAGCATTGCGTCATAGCAGCAATAACATAACACCCATCAATACAACGTAATCAAATCATGACTGATTACTTAAACCTCCCCCTGCTCTCGCAAAACATTAATTTAATAATGTTTTCCATGCAGAACGAGTGATATGTTTAATCAATAGGCCAAGTGAAATGAAAATAAATTGGCTTGTAATATCGTTAGTCAATTAGAAAATAATAAATAATCATAGAACTTTTGCATTTATTTCGTAAATATACTTAAATTTTATACAAAACAAAATAAGTTATTATCTGTCAAACAGACAAACAAGATCATATTTTAATAGATTTTGTGTAAATTTCGGAATTTAATTTAAAAATAAATTATTGGCATTAAAATAGAAAATCTCCAACAGAAATAGATGGCTAGAATACTTTATTAATTAATATGATAGGTTAGGTGAGAATTTGGGAGAAAAAATACATCATTTTATTGTACTGTATACATCAGACATATATATCCATCGTCATTAATATATTCATTAGAAATTATAGTAGTAGCCTAATTACAAATAAGATTTACTAAAAAAAACTCTCGTGGCTTTTGAAAAATTTATTATTGAGGCGCTAAAGGAGTTCGTGAGGTCATCACCTTCCCTTCTTCATTCATCCCTGCTTTGAACTAGTAACAATCAATCCTCACTCACTGGGGGGGGGGGGGGGGGGCCCCCCCCCTTCTCCAATAGTTATCCAAATTTTTTTTCCCCCCCTCTTTTTGGGTTCCCCCCTTGGCTTTTTTTTTATTTTTTCCCCAATT
>JAAAKE020134903.1:0-28480 GCA_010014785.2 Anisolabis maritima | reverse complement strand
CCTCTTTGGAGATGGCGTCTCTTCGGTGAGGTGTTGGGGGGGGGGGGGGGGGGGGGGTGGAGTTTATCTCTCACTTTCCTACCCATTGAGGAGACTTCTGGCATTAATTTTTTGCGGCACACCAGATCCGTATTCAGCCACTGCCTCTTCAGATATATATATATATATGATTATTTATTTTTTGGGCTTAATTTGGAAATTAATTGGCATTAATGGTAGTTTTGAAAACTCATTTAAATAAATACATTTATTATATACAAGAACCCACCCCATAAAAGTTACTCTGTCAGTCTCTGACACAAATGGCCAAAGAGAGAGAGATATAAATACCACTATACAAGATTATCCAGGAATATTTATTTATACCAATATGATTTAAATCAATTTTTGCCTGGGATCCAAACCACACCCCTTAAGGTTATCAATATTGACAATGTCTCTCTCGGCCCCCCGGGGGAGGGGAGGGGGTGGGAAGTGAATTCATTTGCGATTTGGTTAGATAATGTTAAAGTTGGATTAAATTTTAAAATATAAATATTTATTATTATTATTATAGATTTTCATTAAATCAAATTACAAATATGATTTTCAAATAAAATTAGATACTCTGGCAACTTTGTATTTGAATATCCAATCAGAGGGTGGGGAGCATCCAAAGAATAATTATTATAGCTACCTTTTCTGCCTAATTGATAGCTTCGGAATTTAATCTTAACTTGTAAGGAAATTAACATAAATTTTATATTTCATATTATAATATTTTAAATATATTAAAAAAGTTCAACTAAACGAAATTTAGGTTTAATGGGAAAAACGGAGAGGCCAAAGGGCTAATTTCTTTCCTTTTCAAAGGACGGGTTAAATATACTCACAGAGGTCATGTTGTTATAGGCGAGGTCGAGAGTCTCGCCGACGGTTTGCGTGTCAAGGGCCAAAAAGGTCGAAAAGTACATGCGCAATTCGTCGCGTGAGATTATATCCGACCCTGCAAGAGATATCGTATACATTTTTTTATATTTCAAGGGGAGTGGGAAGGTGACAAATCATTCAAAATCTGGTGCATGTTCCTTTAGTATCACACACTTTTTCTTTTTTTTTTTTTCTATTGACTTTTATTCTTCTATTTTTATTTGGTTTATTTTCTCTGTGAGGTCATTTGAGAGGTCGCTTATATAATCGATTTGAGAAATATGAAACATTTAGGAGACAAAAACTTTTGAAAGTGATTGTTCCAGGAGGGAATACAATAATTATTTTGCCCTCCAATCTCCTTCTACCCTGTTAATTTATTTTCTAACTCTCGGCCAATTCATCTCCTCGAATTTTTTGTATTTCGTTGGCCCTTTGACATATGCCTATATGTTCAGTTCAGTTTTTAGTCCGTTCAGTTTTCGCCATCAAGTCCTAAGTTTAGGAGAATATGGAAATTATACTAATTTTACTCGGCGAATGTTTCGTCAAATTATGAAGTTGCTTTACCGCTATCATTGGAGATGACCCCCCCCCCCCCCGGCTATTTTTTCAGGGATATAATGATATATTAAATTTATATCTAAGTCTTAATATGAAGGCTGTTTGTCCCGCACATTCTCCTAAACGAATAATCGTATCAAAATAAGATTTTCTATAGATCCTCTAGAAAGTTTTTTTCCAAATTAAATATTAATTATAATAATGATGTACTAACCGCTTTTATTGATCACTTGGAAGATGATCTTGGCGAAGTATTGGAGCCAAATGGGCAAATCCTGAATATTTCTCCTACCATGGATGAGTCGACTCCAATGGATGAGCCAATCATCGAGGGAAGTCGTTTGAAAGCGACTTCGGGCATTTTGAGGGAGACGACGTCCTGTTGTAGGGTCAGTGAAGAGGAACTCTTCTTGGAAACCAAACTCCACTTCTTTTAATACAAAGAACTCTGGCGAATTGGTTGACCAATCAGCGAAGTGACGTAGCCTCTGTACACACAACTTTATATGAGATACTTGGCAACTCAACCAACTAGTTGTATACAACCGAAATACTTTTAACGCCTATTTATAACGTTTCCTTCCTTTTTTTAAGACTCAGGGACCTCAAAACATGTATTTACTTTGAAATCCATTTTTTTAATGATCGCAATACTTTTCTCACTATATATTTCATATAAGAAAACTAACGTTAGACCAATTTAAGGAAACCAAATGAAAGAGAGATGAAAATTGTTTCTTTATATTTGACTCATACTTTAAAGAAGATATTTTAACAATTTGCTGTCAGGTTTTTTATAGAATCGGGGGGAGCACCCTCCCTGAATACGTAGCAAACAACGTAGAAAAAAAAAGGTTGAGTAAGACTGATCTGAATCCTTAGGAGGAGGGAGAAAGGGATTTCGTTGATGTTTTCGGTTCGTATTGTATCCTTCCTCAGGGCAAGAGCAGTTGCCATAATAGTTTGTAACGTTAATACACGTAAAAAAATATTAATACAGCATTCAAATATCATACGCCCATTGTCCTTGGTTGAAAATAATCGATCTCAAGGAGGCCAATGGGCGTTTAATAATTTAGGCCACTAAAGCTGTCTTTTAATATTTTTTCATATGTATTACTTTCTAAAAAATCTGGTATCTGGTGCCGACATCACATTTACCTAAGCTAAGAAAAGCTAAGTGATGTGCTGTCACACCAAATTGTTTGCGTCGGGCCCAATAGGTAGCCGTTTAGTGCCAATTTAATCGATTTCGTTAGAGTAGTGTAAGAAAAATTCGAAAAAAAGTTCTATTGAGAAAAATTGTCCACAGACAGACAGGCTTTTTTTTTTTAGACTAAGAGGACCTCAAAACTTGTATTTCTCGATTTTTGTGGCGATCTCACTATACTTTTTATATATAGGTAATTTTATTGATTTCGATCGTCTTCAAACGAAATATAAGAAAAAAAAAATACATTCAGGTGTTGAGTATTTTGTTCTTGACTAACCTCACTCAAAGCATCAAAATCACATTCAGAGATCGTTTCATCTCGATCCCAATCCAATAGGTGAGTAAAGAAATGTGTGAGTTTGTTGTTTTGTGTTTTGCTGAGTGTCACCATCGGTGGGGGTGGATCCTCCTGGTCGTTTGGCGCACGTTTCACCCAAGTAGCTATCGAACAGAGAAATAAGATTTAATATAGGGGCTAACTGGGAATTGGCCAAGTGCATTTTTTAGGACTAAGGCTGGCTCCTAGTAACTTAACGAGTATGCTGAGTATGTTTATTTTTATTGCAGAGCCCGCACGGCCCCTCATATTCTTGATATTTCCATAAAAAAAAAACTAAATTAATTTTTTTTTCAATAAAATGAAAAAAATTATCAAATCGAATTATAATAGTTGAATAAAAACCAAATTATCCAAATATGGACTCTAGAATGGAATAATAGCTCGCAACTTAAAGGATCTGCGCTTGCAAATTAAAAAGACAACCTTCTATCTCCCCCCCTCCCCCCACCCGTGGCCTGACATTGTCAATATTGATAACCTTAAAAGTCAAGGGGTGTGGGTTCGGATCCCAGACAGTCTGATGAAAATTTATTTAAACCATTTGGATACCAATTCATATAATAAATAAATAAATATGTCTGGTTAATACGTATCATAACAAATATATACATGTATCGTCTATATGGCCTCAGATGCCAAAAAAAGACACCCTTGTCAAGCATGGTTTTTCCCATAGAAAAGATAGAAAAGCCCGTTGCCATAGTAACAAAATATAAATGTTTTTAATCACTATGTTTGATAAAAAACGAAATTTAATTGCCAATTTTATTTTATAATTATAAATATTTTCCTTTGAATAAATTTGGAATGGCCCTGTCCCTTTGTTCAAAGGTAGAGGTCTCATGTACCAAAAATCAGAAGTTTGCTTCCCGCCCAGAGCGAATTATTATTATATTGGATACCAAATGATTTAAATAAATGGCCTCAGATACTAAAAAAAATTTATGGTATCAATGATTACTATCGGAAAGAGAAAAATATGTTCACACAAAAAATCTAATGTGATAGAACTTTCCATTACTTTCTCTTGTCTAACCAGGTAAATCTGAAAATTGTGTGGTGTGCTTTTAGTTACATCAGATTTTTTATGTAACAAATAAAAATACGAAATTTATCAATAAGTAATCTCTGGTATCATGAGTGACCTAAAATTGATTCACGATCTGTCTGTTGGCCACTCCTGGTTTGATAAATATTGTTGAAATTTGTAGACAATACTTGAAATATTTAGTATTGTAATGGAAGTACTGAAATAATTTTTTAAGAAACATTTTTTATGAGTATATTTTTGCTGACATATCAAATTTTTAGGTATCCACTAGTACTAGAAGTCTACTTTTTTTTTTTAACAACTAAAATTAGTAAACGAAGTTGCATCAAATTTAAAAGAAGCCTAAAATACTGGGGTTAGTTAAGTATTATTATTATTATTATTAAGATAATTTCGTTAAATGGATGTTGGTATTGGAATAAAGTGATGGGTTTGCAGACAGTCAATGAATAAAATAAAAACAAATTTTCGTTGACGTTTCAGGATGCTCATCGGTCCCTTCTTCAGGACGGATAAGTTGTCAAATTTTGTGTACAAATGGAATGTATGCAGATAAGAATAGATAATAATTTATTTATATGTTGATTTCTCTTGAAATTTTTGGTAAAAAAAAAATTTTTTTTGACAAGAGAAATCAACACATAAATAAATTATTATCTATTCTTATCTGCATACATTCCATTTGTACACAAAATTTGACAACTTATCCGTCTTGAAGAAGGGACCGATGAGCATCCTGAAACGTCAACGAAAATTTGTTTTTATTTTATTCATTGACTGTCTGCTGTCTTTATTATTATTAAGTACTAAATCATAAGTAAAATCCGGTCAGAATTCCAGTGAAATGAAGGGAATAAGAGGGGAAAAAGGAGCGTGACCTTCCCTCTCTCTTAGAAGCAAAGAAAGGGAGCTGAACTTGTGATTGGCCTAGTGGGAATAGCCATGTTGATATATCACAAAAGTATCAAGAGAAAACTATCGATGATCGATGATTAGTGGTATCGGTATCGTCTTCTCTTTGATCTGTGAGGATGATGAGATACCATGAACCCGGTAAAGAGGATGGAAGGTGAAGGTGCCGGTATCAATTCAAAAGTACCGATATGAGTAATATCGAAACATTTTGGATGAGAACTTACACCAGATGTGAACACTCCAACCGCTATGCGTGGGTGGATCCCCTCCTCCCCCACCTTTATGCTCGCTGCTCATCTCGTCTTCATCAACATGTTCACCATCGGGCAGAGTTCTCCAACGTTTGAGTAATTCTTTGGTTCGATCCTTGGTTCGATCACAGGCTTGTCTCCAATTATGGATAATCTTCCTGGTGATTCGTGGTGAATCGACATGATTGGGACCGAAACTGTCCCGATGTTGAAAATGATGTCCTCTGTCTTCGGTGTTGGTCGGTGCTCCTCCACTAGAACTCTCTGGTTCGATGGCCACCTCACTGCCCTTACGAAGCGACGGCTAAATAAATCAAACGGATTAATTAATTAATAACCCTCTCCTCCAATCAATATTGGAATTTCAATGGGGAGTCACTCGACTCGACTTGAAGCCAATCGATCCAAACATGTTTTAGTTTATTTAATATTTAATAAAGATAGTACTTAATACTATCTACGTTGTTTCTCTGTTTTGTTAAGAAACAAAAAAAAAAAAGTTATCTTTCGAATCAAGTCATAAAATTTTTCGTTAATTTAGATAAAAAAAAAAAAAAACGTCATTTCACTTTTTAAGAATTTATTTGTTTTCATTTTAGAATAATGTTCTTTTATACTTTTTTATTTTGTATACTTTTTAATAATGATTCATTGTATTTAAAATAAGGAGGGCTGAATGGTTTTAGTCACAAACGAAAAAAAAAAAAAAAATTTTTGCTGTTGTCGAAGGCCGGAATTTTACGCGGGGCGAAAAAACAATAGTGAAAAATAGCAAAAATCTTGTTTTATCAAAAAGGCACATCACAGAACAAAGGTAAGGAAAGTTGAGTGAAGTGTTGTCCGCTAGGTAAGCCGTTTAATGCCAATTTAATCGAATTTCATTAGAATAGTTTAAGAAACTCCCATCGAATGACAAAAGACTACATCAGTAAAGTGGGCCTGTTAAGGCCAAATAGACGAAATAGTGAATTGATTTACTCTATTTAAATCAGTTTACTATTTTGTCCTTCAGGTCGCATTTTCTTGATTGAATACTTCCCCCCCCCCCTTTCCCCTCTAGGCGATTTTCTTTTGCTCTTTATGTTTTTCTATATTTTGATCGGACCAAATTTTAGGAGATTAATGTGGTTAGTGGTATTTTTTGGTTGATTTGGTACCTTATTGAATTATTAATCTTCGTTAATTTGAAAGTAGAGGAACATTTCATTTTTTTTTTTTTTAATTTAAAAATCCATTAAATGTGGATTTCATATTTTTTTTAGTTGCTGGTCTTTATCACCTTTGTTCAGGGTTGCGTGTGTATTATTTTGAAACCCCTTTGAACAAGGTTTTCTTAATTTCATTTTTTATTAATTATTTGATTGGCGTTGGCGATTCCCTGGGTCTGAAGAAAAGCACTTGGAGTTGTTTATTATTGAAAATTACATCTTAGGGAATCCCGAGGTAAGACTCCTTACTCCTGGTATTTTTCGGGTCGTAACATTCAACATTTATTTCCCCCTCATTTTAAGAGGGGAAATTTATTTCTTTTTATTTTTATTTTATTTTAATCAAAATCATTAGAGCGAATTTTAAGAAAATCGAAAAAAAAATCTTAAAAAATACATCAATAAAATAGTAGTACCCGTTGACCGATTTTATTGAAAAGCTTCAAGTCGCATGCGACTGTGAGTACCTAGTTTAAATATAAAATTTCAGCCTCGTACGATTTTTCATTTTTGAGAAATCTTGTTCATAGACACACAGACAGACCATTTTTTTTTAGACTCAGGGGGCCTCAAACGTGTATTTCTGTTGAAATTTCTACATCGATTTTTTTACGATTTCACTATATATTTTTTTTCTTTTATTTTTGATGACTATGACTATGACCTGCCGTCATAAGTAAGAGAAAGTAAAAAATGAGCAAAGATTTAATTCTTTATATAAAAATAAACAAGGTCATACAATATTTAATTTACAAAGAGAAGGTACAATTATTACATCATTTTTACCATAATTATCAACACTATATTAATGTTAAATTGAATGCATTTTATACCATGACTTGGGGGGTCTTCATAAGAAAAAGTTTAAGAAGCCCTGGCGGAGGGGAGAGGGGGGGAAGAGAATTCAATCTGGGATTTTTCTTTTGATATGAAAGCATAAGATCCAATGAACCAGGAAGAACAGAAGTAAGAGAGAGTGAGGACTTTAAAAGATTGGAGGAGATAGTAGCAGGGAGGTCATGAGAATAAAGGAAGACTGGAATCGACTAACGACACGAGTTTAACAACATAAGGGTGTTGGCACGATGATCCCCTTGAATTGCGGACAAACGTCGTCTTTGATTTTATTTCGGCAGAACTTCGATCATAGTAATACCTGTAAAAAAGTTTCTCGAGTGGCTAAAAATTATGAAATTAAAGATATAATACAATTTATAAAAAGTTTACAAAATGTGAATATTTACAAATTGTTGTTTCAAAAAGTGAAATTTCAAAAGTTTTATTCCAAACATATAATAATCTGTTTAGATCCGGAATAAAAGGAGCAATTGATGGGGGAATAAAAAATTTTGGTGGAAAGGATTGAATAATTGTACAAGAAACAAACCATTAAAAAAAAAAAAAAAAGACATGCGAATGAATCATGGCAAGTGGATTTGATGGGTCCCTATCTGAGAAGAAGAGGAAAATACAGTCGTTCGAATAGTCACAAAATGGATTGAACTCGAGGAACTGGTGATTGTCGAGATACATTTATCATGTACTTTATTAATCTTCAATAACTTTTTTTAGACCTGAAAAAGGCACAATGCACTCTTAGGGGTGAAATAAAAATCCTATGACCTAGGAGGAAAGCCGAGAAGACTAGAAAAAAATAACATAATTTAGAATTGGTATAGAGTGCGATTTTGCATTGGCGAAGGCATTTTACTGTGAGCGTAATCTATTAATGACGTAATTGCCTCGTTCTGCAAAGGTTTATTGTATTCTATATGAGCAGTTCCGTGCTAAGAAGTTTGACAGCCGGTATGCAACTATCGTATTAGTTGACTGCTGCTATTCCATCAATAAACTTAATAGAAAATTAATAGTCATAATTCTACAACTTTAATATTTCATTAGTAATTATATAGTATAACTATCATAAAGCCATAAACTTCATTATAACATAAATTAAATATGTAATTAGACAAAAAATAATTTCATATTTCTTCTTCAAGGAAGTAAGTAGCGTGCTTATTAGAGAGAGCAAATTCAGATAGAGTTAACCTATAACATAATAATTTATATTCTTTATTATTATTGATAAATTTCTTATGCATTCTTGATCTTAAATAAATGAATATTTTCTAGTAAAAGGCTTATGCAATGAAGAAAAACATCTGAGCATGCGTATAGCAAACTTGAATCTGCGCATGCGCTGTCGATAATAGTCTTACAATGGGAAAATTCAGAAAATATCAATTTATTGGTTCTTGATTTAATTTAATTTTATGAAAGTCAAAGAAAAGGCTAAATTTTGAACAAAAATATATTTATTCAGAGGTGATTATTGGCGGGTATTTCGGAGGTTATTTCTAACTCTGCTTCACCTTAATAATGTATATTGGCAGCAGGCATATTTAATGAATGATTGTTCATTGCATTCTTCAACTAACCTCAATGCACATTAGAACATTCTTAAAACGTTAATGATTACTACAAATTTATTTAATTATTAGTAGATATCGAAGCAAAGTCTTGAATTCCTACCTCTGACTTGGTGGGTCCAAGTGAATGAGCATCCTCTTTTTGACTGCTCGAGACGCTATTCTGTCGTGTTTTGCTGATCCTTCTTACAAATGCGCCTGCCTTTGAGTGGCTACTCTCAGCTGGTCCTGAAGAAGACGAAGGCGCTGCCCCCGACGAAGCAGCCGCTTCGCTCATTCGAACCTCCCCTGATTCCGATCTACTCTCTCTCTCTCTCTCTCTCTTTCTGTTGATCTACATTACAATCTGTGAACAAGAATACATGCACATGCACATAGTTATTTATCAAATGTATGTGGTCATCTGATGGCATTTATTTCTCTTCCCCTTCCCTTCAATCATTTGTGTCAGCCGTTGTCATTACTCTAAAGTGTAATTTTCTTTCCCATCTCAAAAAAATTAAAAAGAAAATCATATTGTATGCCGCGCTTTGCGATTTCCAAATATTTAAACAAAAAAACTACAAAAAAAATTCTACTACAATCAACCATCCAATTCAATTAGTATTACCCCCTCTCCCTCCGAAAATATTTCTTAGATTGAACCTTTTTTTTTCTCTCAAACTGCATGTAGTGGCGTATTCAGAAAGAGCCCAGTCGAAATCGAAAAAGAAAAAATTATAAAATTAAAAAAACGTTAAAAAAAATACACATTTAAATGGAAGTTCTAATAAGAAAAGAAAAGGAAATTAATTTGGGTCCCCAAACGAAATTCATTCCTTCCAGCAATTAATTTGTTACCTTCTTCTAAAGAGTTGGCCATTTACTCTGATAAATTGAAAATATTTCCCAAACTATTTTTACTTTCTTTTATAATATTGTATATAGTGAGAGAGATTATTGCGATCGCAAAAAACTTCGATGGCGGGAATTCATCGTTTTAGGATCCCTACGTCTAAAAAAAACGAATTTCACAAATTGTGTACAAAATATCTCAAAAACGTAAAAAAAACATTCCAAGCTCTAATTTGAAGCTTATCAATAAAATCGGACAAAGAGTACTAGGGGCTACGGTGTCAATAATAGTCGCAAATTAGTTTTCTTGGATTTTCAGAAAATTTTTAAAAACATTTCAATACGAAGAGATTAAAAAAAAGGCAACTCCCCATCCCACTCCTTTTAGCCATCGCTATCCCCTATATCCTCTGGGAATATCAGTATGCAAGTCAAGTTGATTTTTATTATTAAATATTTTTTTAGTTCATTTCATTTATATGAATAAATAAATATATTTTCATAATTTGAATTTAGAATATTATATTGGCTATCAATTAATAAAAATAAGAAGCCTCAAATGCCGAAAAAGACTTAAAAGAGAAATCAAAAGGATTGAATAAAATTCCAAAGAATATTTCTCTCTATGATGACGTATGTTTATTATCTTATAACCATTTTTTTTTTTTTCAAATAAATCCTTTCCCACTCAACGGATTATTATGATAATTGGTCCAGGATTCCAAATAAATATCTTAATTATTATCAATGAGTTTCAAAAGATATGCTAAGAAAATCGTGATTCGCGATAAATTTTTACCGCCCCTTTTAGCGAACCAATTCGCTTCAAATTTAAATAACTTCTTTGCTACTCCTAGGGCTATAAATTTGTTAAGTTTCATCCTTTTCTGATGAGTGGTTTCAGTTATATAAGCCAAAATAAAAGCCACACGCACACACACACACATATATGCATAATTTGACCTGAAAAGTAGAGATATTTAAAAAAATTCCTAATTCTTTCTCCTTGCTATTATATAGCCTACTAGTATAGGAAAGTAAAACTCCTCAACTCCTAGAAAATGAGAAGCAGCAAAACATACTTTGCGAATGAACGACTTGCACATTCATTAACTAAAAACATTCAATTTTCTTTCTGAAGCTATGTAGAGGCTGCCTTGCCCAGCGCAGGGGGTTTCTTCTTCGTTCTTGCTCTTGAGGCAGATAGGTGAACGGTGTCTTGTTAAATAAATTCTAATGAGTGACGTCATCAAACAAAATCACTATTTTTACTACCAAAAGTGAAATAAATAAATACCAAATCCTCTCTAACTCTAAAAAGATAATATTAATATATGTTAATAATCGAGCCAGAGGAAGTCTACTACCCGTTATTCAGAATCTCTTATCATATAAATAAATCATTAAGACCATCCCAATCCAGAGGGGCCCTTTTAGGGTTATGTCCTTATGTTAATAATTTACAATTCTTAATTTGATTTGGGGGGGGGGGGGTGGGGACAAGATTTAATGTGATAGAGAAGTTAATTCATATAAATATTGTAAATGAGAGAAAGGACCTAGCAGAGGGCCTAGGAAAAATTATGCTATGCAAATGAACTTAACGTTAAATATGGAAATTTCATTTGCTTAATGGAACATAATAACATAGAAAATGTTTAAAAAACATATTAATTTTATTAAGTGTATTGAAATTAAACAAAAAGAAGGTTCGCTTCCCCTTCTGAGCAAGAACAATTGACTTATTATTTGGTTTAAATAAATACAATTATTTCCCTATCCATTTCTTTAACGTAGAGGGGAATGTGCATGTGATGGGCTTGTCTGATGCATATATTCTTCAATTTCTTAATATAAAATTGGAGAATGATCTATTCTCCCGAAGAAGGTATCGACTATGGAATCTACTCATCTAATAGCAGATGAAGATCAAGGCAGTTTTCTATTCTATTCTCTTATGAGGAATAAGATGAAACTACTTATGGTATTTTATTTATTTTCTTTAAAATTTTAGTACGGAAGACTGAGTAGAAGAAAAGAAAAAAAAAAAAATAACATAATAATTATAACTATTTCAAGTTGAGTTTCGCAAAATGAGCCCGTTAAGGGACGATTTTTACTTTCACGCAGTATCTAAGGGGAAAGTATATTATGACCATGAAAAATTTAACCCTCCAATTATTTAAAATATCTTTTCGTTTCAAGACAAAATGAGCCAAAAAATGATAAAAATCTTTTAATGTGCCTGGAGGTGTGTGTGTGTGTGTGTCTGTGTGTGCGTGTGTGTGGCTTATACCTCTGGAAACTTAACAACTTTATAGAACTAGCAGTGCCTAAGAAATTTGAAACGAATCGGTCTGCGGGAGGCGGTAAAAAATATTTAAAGCCCGGCATTTAGCCCTGGACCAATTTTTATAACAACCTGTTCAGTGGGAGCGGATTTATTTAAAAAAAAAAAAAAAGGGAAAAACAGAATTTATTTAATTTCTTTGACTTTTTTTTTTTTTAAATCAAAAAATGAAAAAACAATATAACATAAAAATCATGGTGTGATTTGCTTACTCACTAGGGTTGTAGAGGGACCCGACCTTCCCAGAGGAAAAGGTTAGCGATGACTAAAAAGTTTGGGAAAGAGTTGCAACTTCGTTGTCTTTTTTTTTTTACTTTCCTTTATAACATGTCACATATAGTGAGAAAATATAGCGATTGGAAAAAAATCGATGGAATCTAAAAAAATGAGTCTCACAAAATGGTCTGTCTGTGTGTCCGTCTCTCTCTCCGTGTGACCAAGATTTCTCTGAAATTTTAGGTACCCTCGTCGCTTGCACTTTTAATTAAATCGGCTAAACTTGTTTCATATATCAATTATTTATTAGATGACCCTCATCCATGTTTAGGGGGTCCACTCTACGGCTATCTAGGAGGTTAGACCCCCAAAAAATCTGGTGTGACAGCACACCACTCATCTTTTCTTACTGAGATTACGAAATTAAAATAGAATTGAGGGGGCGTTGAGAACCTGTGGCTTAGAAGGATATGTATTTTGAATTTTATAAATTAAAGGTTACATCATCTCAGATGTGATTTGCGCTAATGTTAAATAATAAATTTTTGCTATTTCAAGCCTATTTTATTGACGAAACTTCCTTTCTGTCCTCCTTTCACAAGAGCAATCGAACTCTGAGGCATTTTAATCAAATATTCAGCCTTCGGCCCCGAAATATTTTTTTTTTGAACCTATGGAACGTACATACACATAAACCTTTATTGAAATTAATAAACAAAGGGAAAGAAAAAAGTAGAGATGAGACCAATTTATTTTATTGGATCAGAAGGGATGTTTCGGTCTTAGTTTGGCCCATCTTCATCGCTTGCCAAATGAGAAAGGTTTTGTTCTTGTTTTGATTCATTTTAAGAGCGTGAGGATGATCCTAATTTTAGGGTTGAATAAATTATATTAGCCTGATCTCTTTTGAAGTCTCACAAAATGGTCTGTCTGTGTAACAAAAAAATGAAGAAACGTTCAAACTTTATATTTAAGCTATGATAAGTGCCCACGTCACATGCATCTCCAAGATTTGGAATAATATATATCGACACGAAAAATCTGGTGTGACAGCACATCATATTACTTTCTCTTGTCTAACCAGGAAAGAGAAAGTTGTGTGAAGAGCTCTTATTATTTAATTTCCTACTCTATTATACGGTATATGAATAGTAAGGGGAACATGAAAATTCCTCAATTTTTAACAATATTGTTACTTTTCAAGTCAAAATGACCTCAAAAATGAAAAAGAATCTTAATATGTCTGTGTATATGTGTGTAGCTTTTATTTTGACTTATAGCTCTGGAATCAGTCATCGAGGAAAGAATCAAACTTAACAAATTTATAGCAAATATAATAGGTTAGTAGAGGGCCTCCCACTATTTGTCGCGCATCACGATTTTCCAAGCATCGGCTGGGTCAAATCTTGTAATAATTGTAATGCCCTGGACCAATTTTCATAACATTAAATAAAAAATAAAAAAATTGGCTATAAGATTAGTTAGTAAAATGGGAAGAGGGAATTTTTAGTAAATTTTATGGGATGAATATTCTGATGATGTTTCATTTTAAAAATGCTTTTTTTTTAAATTAAATTAATGAAAGGGTGTTTATTTATCTAAAAATAAAAATAAAAATCAACATGATTTGCACACGCGATTCGGATGGAGGGCGGCCTCCCAGAGGATATGCGTGAAAGTGTTGCAACTTCGTTGTCTGTTCTTTTTTATAATTTTATTAATTGATTAATACAAACAAACGAAAAATCTCTAAAAAATAAAAGGTAAGGTATAAAGTTGTGACCTGTGACTTTTTTTGAGAATCACATGTCGGAAGGCCATGACGCCTTTTTGCAATGAGAAAAAAAAAATTCCCTACCAAAAGATCAAAATGTTTTCAGCTTTTTTTTTTAGGGGACAACCTACTCTTCCATATGAGGAGGCAGTGGCTAAGAGGGATAAGCTGCGGATTAATGAAAATAGCACGGGTTCAAGTCCGGCTTGCTGCAAAAAAAAAATTATTTCTAACTTTGTCAAAAATCTCAAGGGAGGGATAATCTCCCCCCCCCCCCCCCACCCCCCATTACTGGTCTAAAGTGAGCCTCCCTAATGGAGGGCGGCAACCATCTCACTTACTCTTCTACATATTCCCTCTCTCAGCAAGTGACATTTCTGCTGTTGATCGGATGCGATAAGACAAAAGGGCACAAACTAACCTTGATTTGTATGAAGCGACGGAGAGGAGTGAATCGATCGACACCAATTTATAAATAATAATAGCTAGACATCCATATTTTGTTGTTCATTCAAGCGAGCTCTTGATTCGGTTATTTTTGGAGGGATAAAATCATTAAATGCTGTGACTAAACGCACATCACACAACTTTCTCTTGCCTAAAGTAAAGAAAAACTGAGTGATGTAGTCTTTCAATGTACAGCCAATTTAATTAATATCATTAGAATAGTTTCAAAGAAAACCACAAACAATTTTAAAAGCGATGAGAGAGGCCATTTTGCGAGACCTATTATTTTAGACTCAGAGGATCTCAAAACGTGTATTTCCATTGAAATCTTGGTATAAATTTTTTTACGTTCGCAATACTTTCATATTTAGGTAAGTTAATATAAAAATGGTTGAGAAACATTAATAATTATTTCAATTACACTTTTACTCCTCAGCCACCGCAATGGTCCTCAACGGTCACCCACGCAGCTATTCGATGTATTGAATTGCCATCTTGCAGTTCAAAATTTTCTCTAAACTTGAAAAGATTCAAATTCATATCATTCATTCTATATTACTTACAATTTAATAAGAAATAAGAAAGTATAGAAATGAGATGTAGAGGAGCAGCGCCCGCTCTAGCGGTTACGTCGCACCGGACAAAAAGACAAATTCCCGCCTCTTAAGAATATATATACCCGTATATATATTTTTAAATAAAAATCGATATGTGAAATTTTCTATTAATTGAATATTTAACACATTAATATTTTTCTCACACTTACAGCCAAAATGGCGTCCCTAATTTTATAGAAATTAATAAAATATAAACAAATAAATAAATAAATGTTTTATTTTGAAGTCAACGTATCGAACGCTGGTCGCGCTTTTCTTCAGGACAAATAATCTTTGTATATGATAAAATCAATTTCTAGACAAAATCAAAGATATTATGTGTGTGCTGTGTTTACGAGATTTACTAGCAATCTCATAAACAGGCCCATGTTAGTTATAAATCAAAAAATATCTTTGATTTTGTCTAGAAATTGATTCTATCATACATAACATCTGTAAATTTGAATGTCTTGATGAAGTCTTGTAATATGTAATAGTATCTAGCGTCACTAATTTTTTTTTTTAATGTCAGAGAGGAGTCAATATTTAGAGACCTTTCAAAGATAAGACATAAGAACTAAAGAAAGGGTCATAAGCTCCACCAAAAAGAAACACATATTTTCTCCAAGATGAGACCTAGCGCAGTCGATTCCTCATAAATACATCCAATTTCTCAAAATCGTTGGTGCAGTTTTCGAAAAAAAAATTTATATACATATATAGAAACATACATACATACAAATATAGATATACAAGATTAGTTCGTTTAATAATCGTAGATATAATATTGCAAAAGTATAAAAAAAAAAAAATCGATATCGTGATTTCGTCGGTTCCTTGAGTCTAAAAAAATCTGGTGTTTGTGAATTCCTCTTAAACCATTCCGACGATTTAATTAAATTGGCTGTACATATAATAAATTAGAAAAACTTCAATATTTCTACCTGGGGAGAATTGTAAGAATCTAATAATTATAAATGAATATGACATTCGATTGGTTCCCCAACTAATAGAAGCGATCACTTTCTAATGATCAATATGTAGACCATCAAAGCGGCTTTAAAGAAAGCAAGATACTAGGCCCAGACTAAGAGAAATTATGTCTCCTACTGTACCTTGTTATAATTATGTCTGCAGAAACGCCATCGAACAAAAAGAAGGGGAACCGAATAATGTAAACCTGCAACAATTCAAAATTTGTAAGGGTTAATAATGAAGGGAAAAGAAAGAGTTCCACTATATCCGTACACTATCAGAGTAACCGTCTCAATTTTAGGGAGAAGCAAGCATCCTTTGTATCCTTTGAATTGTGCAATTTTTCTTGGGAATCAAATATTTCAATTCAAATCCAAATAGACTAAAGAATAGTTGATCCAAAAAAAAAATGAAGCTCTCTTCTGTTTTGCTTTTCCAGCCTGTATCCGAATCCCCCCCTACAATGTTTTTAACAGAGAGGTGGTGTACACCTCTCTGTTAAAAACATTTGGGTATTAATCAGAATTAAATTCAAAAGAACAAAAGAAATTGAAAAATAATATTAAGAGAATATATAAAATCTATTTTAAAAAATAACAAATATCGCTAGTAATATAATTATATTAAATTGGGAAAAAATATTTGTTGGGCTATGGGAAGGGGGTGAGATTTATCGAACAAAAGTTGTTCCAAATGCAAAATTTATAAAAATCAAATTGTAGTTTAAAGAAGAATATTGACAAGCTGAGCGTTAGCCCGCGTACGAAATATACATTCAAAAATACATGATTGTACGTTAAGTGGCTCTATTTGCTATTATTAGTTAGGAGTTGAGATACCATTTAATTTAAAGTTTGTGCTTATCTGTAAATCGATTCGCACAGCCATTGTTTGAAAATAATTTCAAAAAAACCTTTTGGTCAATTAATTTATTATTACTTTCCCGCACTATTACTGTAAGGGGGAAAAAATTTAACTCCTCCAATATTAACGTTTCAGAGTCAAAAGGGCAAGAAAATTCTAAATGTCTATATGTATGTGTGTGTGTGTGTGTAGCTTTTATTTTGGCTTCTATCTCTGGAGCCACTCATCGAAAAAGGAAAAAACTTAACAAATTTATTGCCCTAGCAGTGCCTAAAGATTTTAAATTTTGAAATGAATCGAGCCGGAGGGGGGGTAAAAATATCCCCCAATTTTTATCATACAACACACGATTTTTCTTCTTCACCCAAATCTTTTGATTTTCATAATAGTAGGAGCAAAATTAAAAAAAAAATAATAATAATTTGGGTTTTAATTAATAAACATTCGTTATCATAGACAGATTTTTTGTTTGTCAATTCATTAAAGACAACATAATCTACGTATCAACATGATATGACTTGCAAACTCGATCTTATTTTCCGAGAGGATATGGGCGTAACTTAACAACGCCACTGATCATTGAAGTCATTTTTTTTTAATATGAAAAAAGCTTGAGAATGGCTGGCAAGTACAAGAGATTAAGATATTTAAAAGATTAATGATTTTTTTCTCAACTCAGCTAATGTACCAAAGTGTTTTCTTAATTGTGGGAAATGACGAAAGCTTTAATATGCCCAAACATTGATAGTGCAATTTTTCCCCAAAATACAAAAAGTCAAATGGAATGAACATTGGAAAAATTGACTGAATCTAACTGAAAAATTCGTGCTATAAATTGTTAATTAAACATAATTTATGCTACTTTCTTGTAACGCTCAAACTTTTCACAGATATCCATCGTTCATTATTTAACTATGATTTTTGTGATTTTTAAATTATAAAGAAATGTAGGGTGTTTAAAAGTTCTTTTTATAAAATAAAAGAATTTAACTTAATCACTATAATAATTTTTTTTCTTTTTTAAAGCATATGCTATAATATACCGCAATATCAAGATAGTTTCTCTTTCATGGAAAATTATACAAGATTAGAGAAAGGAACAGAGATTATCTAAATATTAAAGCATGCCTCATCCTGTGACCTAGAGGTTAAAGATACTGACATTGTCAATATTGTTAACCTTAAAAGCCAAGGAGTGTGGGTTCGGATCCCAGGCAGTTCGATGAAAATTTATTTAAATCGAATTGGATACCAATTGATTTAAATAAATATGCCTGGATCATTATATCGTAAATAAATAGAGTATATGTCCTATAATGTCTATATGGCCTCAGATGCCGAAAAGACCAAAAAAAATCATCGGGCTAACAATATTAAGGTAGAGTATAAACAACTTTTTTTTGGTTTAATGTTTTTAAAGCATGCACATTTTTCCGTAGAAATCCGTATTTAATATTTAATTCACACGTTATTTGTCCATCCAATTGTTATTGGATTTTAAACATTTTAACAATTAAATCTAAATTAATTAAGTAATAAAGATTGTGATTTTATTATTTTAGTCTTTTTTTTTTGGTCATTTTTTTATAGGCATCGGAGGCAATTTAGAACCTCTCATTTATTTAAATTAATATAATATAAATAAATTTTTGTCTCTTAGAACGGGAAGGGAACCACTGACTTTTGGTACGTGAGATGAGACCTTTATCCCTACACCAAAGGAGAGGGAGAGCTTTTTGGCCATTTAGATTCAGCCTATATTTATTTAGGAAGTCAATCTTATTATATCGCTTAAAACGGGAAGTGAACCATTTACACTTGGATCTGGAAGAGAGTTTTCTGCTCCAAGGGACAGGGGCAATTTGCAAGAAGTGAGTGTGTACATGGAAAGTTAAATTAACCTTTTTATTTTACCGTATAAATCCAACCTGCGGCCCAATTTTTATTTACCTCGATGAATATCATATATTGTGCATTATTTACTAATTTATTTCTTTATAATTTTATATATATATAGATGTTCTGGAAGGTTTCCGCGGTTGGTTGTATGTGGAATAATGTTTTCCCGGGTTGGTCCGCGTTTATTGTTGAGATTAGCTCAACTCGGTTAATCTCAACAATATATATACATATATACTATTCTACATCTCTTTAATTCTGTGCTAATTAATGATTGAGTCCCTTTGTTTTTAATTGTTGTTTATTATTTATTATTTTTCTAATTTTCTTTCGACAATTAAAGACAAATAACATTAATTAACAGAGAATTATGTCCTCTCCCTTGGTGCATAGGTAGAGTTCGCTTTCCGTCCTGAACGACAAAAATTTATTTATATTATATTGGGTACCAATTAATATATATATAATATATAATATATAATATATATATAAATAAGGGCGGAGTCTAAATGGCCTCAGATGCCGAAAAAGTCTTAAAAAAAAAGAATTAAAAAGATGTAGAACAGTATATATATAATTATAAAGAAAAAAGTTAGTAAACAATGCACAATATATGATATTCATTGAGGCAAATAAATGTTGGGCCGCAGGTTGGATTTATACGGTAAAATAAAAAGATTAATTTAGCTTTCCGTATACACACTCACTTCTTGCAAATTGCCCCTATCCCTTGGAGCAGAGCTCTCTTCATGTTCTAAGGGTTAATGGTTCATTTCTCGTCCTAAGTGAAAAAATTAATATATATTGACTACCTAAATAAATACACACGAAGTCTAAATGGTTTTAGGTGCCGAAAAAGTTGAATTTACATATAATGAGTTTGAATTTCAACAAGGTACAAGGAAAGAAAAAGAGACTCCCTTCTCTAGTTTCGTTTATGATTTAGAGATGATCGTTGTTGAAAATTGGAATCGATTTTGTTTCATTCTTCCCCACTCACTCCCATTCATCCAAATCCTTTGATTGCCCTCCCAGGTGATACTCGGCGCCACACTGGCGGGTGTGTCAAGCCTAGGGGCGTGCCTGCGTGCGTGCGTGCGTGCGTACATGTGTATGAAAAAGAAAAAGGAAAAAAGAAAAGACACATATGCAGGCTATTTACAAATCGATTTCTCCAATCTGGATCGGTGACCAACTTGACAAGACAGGTAATTATATTTTTAAATAGATCTTAATTTTAATTCGATTGATTGTTGGTTTGCCTCGTCGCCACTTTTCTATACATAATAGAAACCAACGCAAAGCAAGAGAGAGGTTGCCTCCTTTGGGACCAAACTTGCTTAGTTTAGAGACGAGATGCCCTCTGATAAAATATCATATTAATTGGATATTAATATCTACTAAGAACGTTAATTTAAATTTAGAAATTATTAGAATATTTATTTAAACGTTTGGCGCATTGCGATCTCAAACGGTGTGTACTAAAATCATCATCTACTTAATAAATAAATAACCTTTCAATCGAGACGTGTGTGTTGTCTTTTGGTTATATTAAAACATTCAGCCAAACCAGACTGGTAAAAATTGCATTCAGGTATTCTAAAGTCGACATGTTAATAAAATTAACATTTTTTTGATGTCTGGTCTCAGTGCAAAAACTTTCATTAGAAGGAAAATACGGGATCTGATGATAACAAAATGTTGAGACTGGAATGTCTCATGTAACCAACTGTATGAGACTGTGACTGTTAGAAAAATTCTGATGTGACAACCCACATCACACAACGTTCTCTTAACTAAACTATGGAAAGCCGAGTGATGTGCTGTCACATACGATATTTTGTGTCGGCCTACCTAGGTAGTCCAATTTAATTGATTTCATTCGAGTTGTTTAAGAAATAGAGCGGTTACTCCCGCTCCCACAAGACAGCAAAAGAATACATCAGTAAAGTGAAGAAAGAAAGAAGAAAGAATTTTTTTTTTTGGTGGGGGGGGGGGGGGGGGGGAGAGATTAATACATTTCAAAGATATGAAAAAAATTGTTTTATAAATTTTGGGAAAATTAAAAAAAAAACTAAGAAAGTACATCAGTAAAGTACTAGTACTCTTTGGCCGATTTTATTGAGAGTATCCAGCTTAAGTATAAAATTTCAGTCTCGTATATTTTTTGTTTTTGAGAAATCATATTCACAGACACACACACACACATGCATGTACTGACAGACCATTTTGCGAACCACTTCCTTTTTCTGTAATAATTTTTTAAAAAGGTAACAAATAAACATTTATAAAGTACTGGTACGTTAGACTGGATAATCGAGATTCTACTCTAATACATCATCAATCAATCTATCCTTAAATTACAAAGATAATTAATTTTTTGTGACGTAGTTGGAGTTTGATCCTCCTCTTTCTGAGTTCGCCGCTGTAAATATGATTTCTATGCAATTTAAAAAAAAAAAAAAAAAAAAAATATTTTCTGTCAGCTTCATAGATTATCATAAGAATCTTTTTAAGTTTGAGTCTCATTTGGGGATTTAGAAAGTAATCTTTTCTCTCTTCCCTTCTCCTCCTCCTCTCTCTAATCTATTCTTTGGCGTTGTTTTAATTTAATATACCAATATTATTATTATATGGTAAGAATCACCCAAATCCCCAAATAGGGTGGTTTAATATTAAAATTTTTGGAAAAAAAATAATGAAAAGTAAGAAAATGAAGAATGCAGCCTATTTTATTTTATAAGAAGGCAGATGGGTATGGAGATTTTTTGAAAGTGACCTTTTCTAGGCAGCCAAAGAAATAATACCATTTATTCTCGTCGACGTTTCGAGCGTACATCATCTGGATGAAAATAATGTAATAATTTAGGGTGAGCAATGATTTCCAAACAAATGCATTTGTATATCTGTAATTTAATAGTTTTTGTGAAAACAAGAGGCGAAAGGTTTATACTTATCATGAATGTCTTTAAATGGATTTAACGATTTCGACATAAAAACGCTGAGTAAGTTATACTTATTTTGTAAAGTTGCTGTATTTTTAATTGGCACTCATTTCATCTCTAATGACCGAAACGTTAATTAGGATAGAGGCTGCTATCCTACTGGCTGACTTCCCCTGTTACCCCGTGATTGGGGAGTTTTTCCAAATGTCTACCAACTCTCTCTTATTACAAATTGAATATCGATTGATTGAATTCCAATATTCCAAGAATATTTAAAAAGAGAAGAAATTATATTATTTGAATAGTGAAAAAAAAATGTTGGCTAGGCCTATTCCTTTTCTTTGAAACGAATAAACAACAAAAAATCGATCGACCTCTTCGTTAAAAGCAATTAGATTAGAATAATTAGAGAGCAGAGAAAGAGGAGGGGGGAAATTAACTTTTCAAGAGGACTCATTAATTGTTAGAGATATCGAAACAACTTTTTTTTTAGCCTCACAGATAAGACGTTAATGTAATTTTGATTACATCTACCTCTGGTTAGGGTTAAAATAAAAGTAAACTCACAATGTGTATTTCTTAATTTTCAGAATTTTTAATTCGTACATTCAGAACCTAAAATTACAATTCAAAAAGTTTTATTCTCTTCCAGATGTTCATATTTTATCTATTTATGTTTGTATGAGTAGAAAGAGTATAAAGCTATTTATTTGATTTTCTATAAGAAGAATGCTACTATTACTCTGAAATACTATATAAAAAGAAATTAATTATAGTGTAAAAATTTTTTTAAGTTAAATTTAGCGCCGTTTTGGAACGATATTTTATGAAAAAAATATTTCTTTAGTTGGCACTCCTTATATTGAATTTCTTAAGTTGGCACTCTTGATTTCACATCGACTACATGAGACAAGACTCAGCCTGAATCCAGTCCGGACACTGCGTGTTTTGTACATATTATGATTTTATGTAAATGTGTCTATAAAGAAGATTTTGATTGTTTATTTAAAATTTAAATAAATAAATTTATTTACGACCTGCTTTGAGGCACAAGTCCTCAGTAGCTAGGTTCAATCAAACACAAATACGAATTTATAAATTACATAACAAAAAACAACAAAAAAAGAAAAGTAAAAATAGGAATGTATGCACTTTAACAAATAACACGTGACAAGGAGGAGTAAACGACGCATTAACCTTCCCGAAGCTGTTAAGAAAATCTTGAACAAGGATATTATATATTTCTTATTAACGGAAACAATTTAATTATGTTTTTCTCTTATGAATTATTTTATTTTATGAATAATTATGTGAATAATATTATTTCTTATATTCTTTAGTTTTCTCTTTCTCTCTTCTTTCGATCCTACAAATTGCAATGTGGGTTTTTGTCTCCTCGGCATCTGAGGCCATTTAGACGATACATAATATGTATTTTTCGATACACTGATCCAGACATATTTGATACTTTTTTCAATACAATAGATGAAATATGGTATGTCTGATAAAACCTCTGAACGAATTTTTTAATTTGTATGCATCTCCTAGAATTTGAGTTGGGAAGGATAATAAGAATTTATATATAGTAAAAAAATTTAGAATTAGACCTCATATATTTTCCAAAAAACAATATTAATGTGATAGATAACAAATATTAAAAATTTTTGAATTGTAATTTTAGCCCCTGAGGAACGAAACTGAAAATGCGCATCAGTCGGTCAATTAAAAATTCTGAAAATATAGAAAAAAAATTTTCCTTTTTTTTTTTATACCAATTAAATTTAAAATTACAATTTACAGACGAAACGCTAATTTCCTCAACATAAAAATATTAATGTTTTTTTCAGTGACTAAACTTTAAATCAATGTTTCTTCAAATCTTAATATGCATCTGTGTGTAGCTTTGGTTTTGGCTTATATCTCTGGAACCACTTACCAATAAAGAATGAAACTTAACGACCGAGGAGTGCCTAAAATTTGAAGCGAAACGGTCAGCAGGAGGGAGGGAGGTGCGGTAAAATACACCCCCGCACCATGATTTTCTAAGCAACCGATGAGCCAAATCTTTTCCCTTTTTTTTAAATATATTTTTTTATTCACTTATAATAACTTATAATTTTATTTGTCTCATCTAACTGTTAAACAAACAAATTATTATTAATTCGAATAAAATAATGATTAATTATTAATTAAGAATAAAAATATTTTATTTACATTCTTGATAACAATCACTAATTGTTATTTTCTATTTTTAATGATTAATTATTTCAAAATCTCCTAATGAAATCAGAATTTAGACAAAAATAAAAAAAACATTCAATTTAAATGGAATATGTACTAATATTGTTAGAGAAATTTACATATTTTATCAAAATATTTTCTAATCCTGATTTTATATGCACCTTAAAAAAATTAATTTGCATTTGAAAACAATAAAATATAAGCTAATACAATAATTTATTGAACGTTATTATTAAAGACTGAGTTTTTAATTTGGTGAAGGATCAGACTTTTTTTACTACAAAAATTATTTTTATTTTCTCACACTATTAAATATAACAGTAAGGGGAAGGTATTAAAATGCAACAAAGCTTAATGTGCTGATGTGTGTGTTGTAGCTTTAATTTTGGCTTTTTTCTTTGGAACCACTTATCGAAAAAGGATGAAATTTAACAGATTCATAGCCCTAGCAGTGCCTAAATTTTGAAGTGAATCGGTCCGCAGAAAACTTAAGAAATTTATAGCGATAGAAGTAGCAAATAAGCTATTAAAATTTGAGGCGAATCGATCCGCAGGGGACTTTGAAAAAGGCACTCGAATATTTATTGCCCTCAGCATCCGTTGGACCAAATCTTTTGAAAGGCAGTGATAAGAATTAAAACGTTTTTTTTTTTTCAGTTCTGGAACAATTTTCATAGCAATCCGTTAATAGAGTGGTTTTTTAAATTCTTTTTCGGCATCTGAGGCCTTATTTATTTATATTAATTGGTAGGAAATATAAAATTTTAGATTCTTTGAATGAAAAGATATTTATTTACCCAAACCACATAATAATAATAATAATCCACAAGACTTGACTTGCATACTCGATAGAGCGTTCATCTTATATTCCCAGAGAATAGGATGATTAGCGATGGCTAAATGAGATGGGAAAGTGTTGCAACCTAAATTCATTTTTTGAAATAAATGTCAAACTCTGCTAGCAGAACCTATGTTTGCAACGTCATCAGCCAATCATGGCAAACCTTTTCGGATTATAATATTGTCTATAATTAATAATAAAAAAACATAACCTAAAAAATCTGGTGTGACCCCACATCACACAATACTCCTGTTCTTAGGTAAGAGAACGTTGTGTGATGTCCGGCCCCAATTTTTAATTTTAGTTTCAATTAACAAACCATATAGATCATAGATGACAAGTGAAAATTATTGTCAAACAAGAATCCGTACTCTGAACCCCCTAAAAGAGGAAATAAATAAAATTCCCTTATGTTTCAGAAATTCTGATATGTGATGGGATGTCTCTAGTGCGAGAAAAAGATTTCATTAGCGGGAAAATATTTTTAGTTAAATCGCATGCGAGAAATTAGAATAGAAAAAAAAAAGAGACCAACTTTATTTTTTCATTTGTTGATACATAGGGATTTTTTTTTTTTTTTTTTTGAATGAATGAAATAAAATCGCATGCAGATAATCCATTCAATCAATCAATCAATCAATTGAAAAAAGAAACGAAATCGATGCTACCTTTGAGGATAAATTCGCATTCGACGCATTATCAAAGGACGATGTGGCTGATGTTACTCGAATGCGTCTCGACGGTCGACTGAAACCACCACGAACTAGGGTGAAGGGAGAAGGCGAATCCAGCCATCCCCACCACCTCACCACCTCACCACCACACCAGCTCCCTCAAACAACCTAATTTTAAAACTTTATAGTATTGCGATTGTGATCCGGCCGGATGCACATCACACAATTCTCCTTGTGATTTTATGTCTATATTAATAGAAGAAGCTAACTGACTTGGGCGGGCACGCCCCTCTGGATCCCCCGCTTTCATTCTAATCTCAATTTTTTTTTACTTTGGAAAATAAAAATACAAGTGAAATAAGGAGGGTGAAGGAGAATCCATTTTAGCCAGCACGCAATATTGTTTTATCATCAAGCAAAATAATCTCTATATATAAAAATGGATTCCAGCAAAACTCTGAAAGGGCTGGAGCCCTGAAAAAAAAACTATCAGAGTCAGACAGCCCTAGAAGTGGAGAGGGACATGTAAATATAATCCGAGATTAGGTGGGGGGAGGGGGAGAGCAAAGCAAATTCGAGCTTTGCAGCTAGTTTCACATAAAATATTTCAAAAATAAATAGAAATCCTTAAAACTATTTATTGATTTTGTTCTTCACTAAAAACTTCAAAATGTAATTATGAACAAGTGGTTGCATGTATTGAAATTTCAGGCAAACGCCAAACGACAGGATTCAGGCACCACCCACACTCTCCTCTCAATGAAGAGATCAACAAATAGAAACAATATTCTAAAAAAAAAAAGACTGAATTGAAAATCCAGAGGTTCGGGGTGCATATGACACTTCTTTGTAAAACTATCGTAGTATGAAAATTTTTATTCGTTAGAAAACTCCAATCATTTGGTGAATTTGTACAATAGGTGTGACCATTTTCGGAATTCCTTACCTCCTCCTCGTTACTAGTGAACTATGAAGTAACTCCCTCCATGCCACTTGAACGGTAGAAATAACTATTCAGGGGCAAGAAGATGGGGTGGGGGTATGGACTCATCAAACTTGCAGAAACGCAGAAAGTACCGAAACATTTGGCCATTTTGTCCCTCTCAATCTCTGCTAATTTGGAGCGTGGAGGGACGGGTCTCGGTGTTTTTAAAAATAAGCGCCGCTTGGCGGCGTAAAATGTGATGTCATTTTTATATAATATGTAAATGCGTGTTTATTTTATAGCGATCGACTTTTAAACCTACCCTCGATAAAATTAATATTTAAATCTATTTTGATATGACGGCTGTCACTCATTATAGAAAAATTTCAAAAGGCAAAAAATTATTTTATTTTTAGAAGTATTGTAAAGGTATAAGCCCTACACCCTTAATTTTAATATTTAAATCAGAAATAAAATAATATTTATTTTATTGTTTGTTGTGGGCTGCTTCTTACTCAAGCGATCCCACTGCTGTGCCTCCAATTGTTGTGGGCTGCTACCCACAAGTTGTTATTTCTTGTTGTTGATTGCTGCTTGCTGTGTCTTCCTTCTTTACCACCGAGCGGATGTGGTAAATTACTTTAATTTAGAGTTTTCGGGTTTTTAATAAAATAGAAAAGTTTGATTTTAATTGGTTTTATTTAAATGAATTTAAATATTATAAAATATATATAAACTTAGGTAGCGTTAAACTTGAACAAAAAAAAATATAAGCCCGGGGTACGGATTCAACTAGCAAAATGTTGCCTCGGGTAAGTGAGCGATAGTAACGAATGTCGACCCTTGACGAGCCGGGTGTAATTGCTCTAGTATGTGAGCCCGATGGAATTGCTGGTGAGTTAGGGGAGGCAGGTCCTTTTATAGTACTTTTCTAGGAGAAAACTCAACGAGTCTCTTAGATAAAGCAGTGGTTTTTCAGGAACCTGAGCTTTTCTTTCCTATTAAATTGAGAATCAGCATTTTATAAAGCCGTGGATTTTCTCTCTAGCTTTGGCTCCCAGGTTTTCTGCTGACTTAGTTTTATATTTATATATTTTCATCTTACTTATTTTTATGAGTATAGACTTTGAAACAAATATTTAATAAATTCTACATTAGTTAAAGCTAAATAAAAAATTTTTTTTTATACCATGACATGTTATTCTTTTATAATATTTTTTTTTGAATTTATTTTTATATCAAACGGTGTGTGTGTGATCTCTCTATCGGGCAAATATCAAACGTACCGTAATGAGATCACCACCAAATTGTATTTTGGGTGCGGTCACTACCCCTGACCCCCTCTACTTTCAAATGAGGTCACCGATAGACAATGGGCTATTTGGAGGGAATTTTAACCCTCTAATTGGCTATTCGGCAAATACCTCGAAAAGCGGGGTACCAGAAGCCAAGCAGAAGAAGGCTGGCAAATAAACACTTCATTTTTAACTATGTTTATCCGTTTTCTTAAAATATATCAAACTATGCTAATACACATATCCACATCAAGAAAGGGTCCACAGAGAGCCCAAATATTAATTGTGCATGAAAAATGGTGCTGTTCGTCCGGTGTCTGTAACAACCACATCTATATATTAAATCTCTACACCTGCCTCGGAACCCACCATAAAAGTGATCATCGTGTAGTGTTCCCCAGGATTCACTAGTGGTGCTTGACTCCTGGAATGTGTCATCGCCCCTCTGCTAATTGATAAGTACTATATATATATTGGGTAGTCGAAAAAGTCTTTTCGTATTTCTAATCAAACATCAAATAATTTTTTTTATATTGATAATTAATTGATTCGTAGCACTGGAGATATACGACTCCAAAGACATCTATGGAAAAAAGCGAAAAGACTTTTTCGACTACCCAATATTTTGGTTCCTTTTATAACAAGAAAGAACACAAGCGACGTTTTTCGTTGAATTTTTAATTCTTACGTCAGAAAAATATTTTATTTTTAGAAGTATATTTTG
>JAAAKE020134902.1:0-57555 GCA_010014785.2 Anisolabis maritima | reverse complement strand
TGAACGCTTTTCGGTGGGTAGGTAATCTTTGCCTGTGAAGAAATGATTGTCCCAAACCAGAGCTGAGTGCGGCCAGGTGATGATCAACGGCTTCTCTTTGTTTATCCGAACCCTGAAAAAAATTTATTTTTTTGGGTTTAAACTGTAAATGCAAACCAAAGACCGCATTTATATGCAATTAAAATGATATATCGACACTTTTTCATTTGAAAGAGAGTATTATACTCCTATACATGCTTTGAACGTAAGACGCTAAGGTCGTGCCAATAATTTAAATCAAATATTGGTGGGACTGGATAATTTTGTCAATTTCGGAACATAGGCGTGTTAGTTTTTGCACCAGGACATCCAATCACCATTCAACCGAAAATTTATCTGAACTTATGATAAAAGTTTGGCTTAAGTATAAGTTTATCATTTTTTTGAGTTTATTTTAAAAAATCAATTATTTTGATTTCTAATTATTCATTTAATTTTAAATAATGAAAAAGATTAACATTAAATTCAAAATATTTCATTTTTAACAATAAATTGGGATCTCAGATGTTTTTATAAAATTCGAATCTTATGAACCCTTAAAAATTCAGAGACAAGGAAAAACTTGAAAAAAAAGTAATGGGAAAAATATAGGGACGGTTGAATTTGAATTTTTAAGAGTGGATAAAGAAGAATTTGAGGGATTTGAAAAGCTTCGAATTTTTGGATTAATTAATTTTCAAATAAATATCAGAAAAAGAAAGGTAAACTTACCAATCTATAAAAAGCCGTTGTTACTAATTTATTTTCAAAGTCACGGAAAAGTTTTGTTTGTTCTTTTTCTTCCTAAAAAATTAAAACACATTTTAATTTATTATTAGTTTAATAAATATAAAATAAAAATTACACATTATACTATTAAAGCCCAAAAAATAATCTATTTATATATATATAATATATTAATAATAAAAACTTTTAAATGAATGTGACTTCTCTTTATGATTATTATTTTGATAAAATTGATAGATTGCGATAAGTAATACTTCCAATTCCAGGATTATTAAAGTTGTGGTACTCTTTTCCTTTTTAGGAATTGAAGTTTTCATAATTGTATATCAAATACAAATGAACCACAGTTAAAACGAAAATGTAATGTTATTTATTAATGATAACATGTAATTTTAACTTTGAAAGAATATTATATTTCATCGGGTTTTAGAGGGATTCAAAATAAAAAATTATTCTCTTAGATAAAGAGAAATGCGTTTTTGTATTGTTTCATTTTGCCTAGAGAGTTTGTTTAATACCACAATTGAAAGCTTATTTTACAAAAACTGTGAGATATCGAAACTGTTTGACCATAAAAGTAAAAAACTGTTTTCAGACTGTTGATGCAAATGCAAGAGAATGACTCAAAACCAATTTTTAAATATAAATGTTTCATTTAAATAATAAGACAATATCAATAATCGATGAAGCGGAAGTGGTACTTGATTTTAAGTTCAAATCTCCAAAAATATTGATTTTAGCAACATAATACGAAATTGTTTTATTCGTCATTTTGGACAACTCTTAGTCAAAGAAAATTTAATTTTTATCAATTTTTTTATATGAAATAAAAGAACTTAATACTAATTTTTACATAATTAAAATATCATAACATTTTAATAATTGCAATTTCTGAGGACAAATTTAATTTTATGAAAATTAAAAATGAGTTAGTTAATAACCTCCATATCTTCAATTATTTTGTGCTTTTCAATAAGTTGAGTTTTTAATTCAATAACTTCTGCTGCTGAGCCTGGATTTTGTTTCGGATCAAGGCTTTTTATAACATTCTTAGCTTTTTCTATATATTTCTTGTGACGGTCTTCCATTGTTTGAATTTCTAATTCTTTTTTTTTAAGTGTTTCATTTAAGCTATTCACTTTTTGTTCTAGAATTTAAAAAATGTGTTAATTAAAAAATTTTTTTTTAATATGTAAAATAAATTGTTATATCCATTCACCTAGAGTTCCTTCATTTCGATCACGTTCTTCCAAAAGGCTCTCCAACTCTAGAGTACGTTGATGTAATTGACTAAAAAAATTCAATAATATATAATATTCAATAAAATAAAAATTCTGAATTTTTAACTTTACCGACCAATCGAAGATTAGATAGGTAAAGTTAATATAATCGCAAAAAATAATCGAATCAAACAAATACTACCTAGATGTGTTTTGAGTTTAAAGTACTTTTTGTAATGTATGCTGAAATTTTGCACATATAAAAAAGACCTAGCCAAGAAATGAATGATTTTTGATACACATTAAACCAGTAGGAAAAGTGCTATTTTATTTTTCTATTCCCTACATAGATTTCAACACGGTTAATAACATCATTGAATAAAGTAGTACCAAAAACCCTTGCCGAACGCGGGGGTTACGTCATTAATACATGGCGTCCAAGGCAAAATCGCTTTCCGCAAAGTTAACTTTCTATGGAAAAATGTGTTAGGTATAGTTCAAATTAAGAAAGTATGTATAATTTAAATGAACCTAAATATTATTGTAATTAAAAGGGTCTCTTGTAAAGAGCTAGGTCAACGTGATTGACGCTCGGCAGCGAGGCGCATATGAATGAAATTCTAGTGTTGGACAATTAAATAGAAACAATTAAGATAATGCGTATGTGAAAAATTGCGTTCTGCAAATCCGCGCTCGGCAAGGGTTTACTGTATATAAATTTCATAAAAAGGTAAGAGAAAGTAAAATGTATAGCTTTTATTTCTAATCCCCATAAATAAGTAAATATTTTGGTTTCAGTATTTAATAATAATAATATTAATTGTGATTATACAAGGTGAAAAGTTCTTGGCCTAAGACCGTGTTGCTATCAATAAAATTTGTGTTCTGTGATATTGACATACATGTCACAAAAACGAATGCCAAGTTTGTCCTTGAATTCTTTATACGGCTGTTTAATGCAGACGTGTTGTGTGTAATCCATTAAATATAATATATATAATATAATATGTAAATTGGAATATTGTGTTTTGGACAGTTTTATCGCTAACAGAAATTCATCCAAAGTTGGTAGAGTTTTATAAGGAGTCTGCTCCTTCAGTTTTCAACTGTGAAGAAATGGGCAGTTGAGTTTTAAACGTGTTCGTACATCACGTGAAGGAAGGTCAAAAACTGCAATTATCGATGAAAATATCGAGAAGGTACACATTATGGTTCTGGACGATGGATGCTTAAAGATGTATGAGATAGTTGTAGGCATCCCAAAAGAAAGGGTACGGTACATTTTATATGAATAATTGAGTATAAGAAAGTTTTGTGTAAGGTGGGTACCGCATTTGTTAAATACCGATCAAAAAGAAACGAGAAAACAAATTTCTCAGCAATGTTTGGGACCGTTTTAAAAAGAATCCAACTGATTTTATGTGTCAATTTGTTAGCATTGATGAAACGTGAGTTCACCAGTTTACGCCCGAAACAAAACACCAGTCAAAGCAGTGGGTGGAAGCCGATATCTCTGCACTAAAAAAAGCGAAGTTAATTTCATCTGCCAGTAAGAACAGGGCTAGAGTTTTCTGGGATGCAAAAGAGATTCTTTTAATTGATTACCTTGATAAGGGTAAAACAATAAATGGCAAATACTATGCACAACTTCTTGACCAACTAAATGAAAAAATTCGTGAGACCAAGCCTGGATTACAAAAGAAAAAATCATCTTCCATCAGGACATGCACCAACCCACAAAAGTGCTTTGGCAATGGGAAAATTAAGGGATGTGAAGTATGAATTGTTGGAACATCCCCCCTATTCGCCAATTTGACTTCCTCTGACTTTCATCTATTCCCAAATCTAAAGAAATTTGTGGCTGGAAAACGTTTTGGGTCAAATGAAGAGGTGATAGCAGCGGTAGATGGATGCAGACCTTCCAAAATCGTATTGCAGGGATAGAATCCATTTATTAGGGAAATGATGGACAAAGTGCAGTGAACTAAAAGGAGACTACGTTGAAAAATAAATGCATTTTTAAACTAAAAAACTCAATCTTTCACTACCAGGCCGAGAACTTTTCACATTGCCCTGAATGCCTATAGAATGTTTCTAAATGTGAGGATGATACAACTAATAGAGAAAACAAATACCGGTTTTCTTGTCGAAGTTGTTCATTTCGTTGAGTAGAATCGTCAAGCAAAGCTTGAACCAATTTGTCTTCCTCTGGACCTCGTTGATTTAATCGCAGCATCTTAATTTCATGTTGAAGTCGAAATAATTTTTCTCTAAAATTAATAATAATTTTTTGTCATAAATATTTGGCTAGAAAAAAACATTTGAGTTTAATGATAAATTTAATTATTTGAAAATGTTTTAATACTTTCAAAACTTTAAATAAAATATAATAATAATCCAACATACTTTCTTTTATACTCTCATCGAAGAATTCGATGTTAAGTTTTCAACGGAAATACATGTTTTAAGGTCAGCTGAGTTTAAACAGACTATTTTAGGAAAATGTATGTGTGAACAAAATGAAAAAACGTTCGAGGCTCTCATTTGATATTTATGCTAGAATAAAATCGGCCAACTCTAAGTAAGACTTTACTCAAGTAATTTTAGGTTTTTGCTATTTTCTCAAAAAGAGTTTTAACGATCATTTCGGAGTCTGGGTGTGAATATCTTTGGGGTTCTCTTAAAAAAAAAATATATTTCATTTATTAATATATGATGTCTGGCTGCTTTGCGGAGTCCCCTAGAACCGGAGACTAGAGTGCACCTCAGTAATCAATCTATCCACTTGACCAGCCCTGCTAACGATTTTGATAAAATTCATATATCAATCTCAAATTTGATGTGCTAATCCTTTTCCCCCTCCTTCATATTGATGTAAGAATCTGCATAGATACAAATGTTTCTAAGAATTAAGAATTTTTTAATTCAATTTAATTTTTGTTCACACATATATTTTCCTAAAATAGTCTGTTTAGACTCAGCTGGCCTTAAAACATGTATTACCTTTGAAACTCAACATCGAATTTTGAGGTTAGAGTATAAAAGAAAGTATCTTGTGTAATATGTAATATTATATTTTATTTAAAGTTTTGAAAGTATTAAAACATTTTCAAATAATTAAATTTATCATTAAACCCAAATGTTTTTTTCTAGCCTAATATTTATTACAAAAAATGTTTTACATTATTTTATTATTAATTTTTTAGTTAATAGATAATAAATTTAAAAATCTGGTCTGGTTAAACGCACATCACTAACTTCTCTTATCTGGAAAGCTGAGTGATGTGCTGTCACACCAGATTTTTTTTGCGTTGAGCCCCCTAGGTAGCTTTTCTCTAATTCATCTCTTAATTAGAACAATGTACAGTCAATTTAATCAATATCGTTAAAGTAGTTTAAGAGAAAATAATAAAAGACCCAAAAACATACAAGAGTAAAGTGGGCCCCAACAACTTTGGAGCGAATAAGGGTTAATATATTTCAAAGATCATTTAATAAATAATTGATATATGCATTTTAATTAAAATCGTTAGGAAAAAAATTTTAAAAATCAGTAAAGTACTAGTACTATTTGGCCGATTTTATTGAAAAGCTTCGAGTTGCAAGCGTCGAGGGTGTATAAAGTTTCAGCCTCGTAATTTCTTTCGTTTTTGAGAAATCTTGTCCACACACACACACACACACAAACAGACGGATCTTTTTAAAAAATGGGTTTTAATGCAGCTGTACAATATATGGGCTGGGCAAATAAAACCAGCTGTGTCTCAAATTCCAAATTACACCACTTTATTTGGCAAATATTTCGGCTCACGAGAAAAAATCATTACATGATATCTCGAGTATTCAAGACCACTGATTTTCATGATTATTAAATAATATTAGTTCTTTTAATTATAACTATTTATTTAAATGTGAAGATGTGGGATACCAAATAAATGTTTATTAAGGTCAAATTAAAGGATAAATTTTTAGCAAATCAGCAGCCTCATCCTAATAATGCCACATATATAACTGTTCGTTCGGTCATTGAAGGAAAAATTTTATCTTATGTAACAATGCCCTCCTCTCTCATATGTAATGAAGCATAAAAAATTATTTATTATTATTCATTCTTGTAAACACCTCTGACTGAAACACAGCTGAGAGTGAAATCAAACAAATTATTTTTCTTGAATGCAGCAGAATAAGTGAATCATGAATTAGGTTGTATAATAGGAAAAAGTTCCTAGGTTCAATTCTCTGACTGGAGGTTTTTTTATTAAAATTCATTCTAAATAAAAAATTTATTTACATTGTAATTATATATATTATATTATAATGATAATAAACTTACTTAATTTCTGGGGGTATCATAGTTTCAGAGACTGTGTCAGTAAGTAAGCCTGGGGAGACATAGGTTTTTGGTTGAAGCTGAGAACATTTGAGCTCGTCATTTGTTTCCTTAAGGGAGTCACGTTCAGCAATTAGCCTCTAGAAAATATATATCACAAATATTTCAGAAAAAATTAACTATAAAAAATAAGTTATTTTTCTATCCATCTTACATCTTAGAATTGAGACTAAACATCTAATTTAAAAGAGTACCAAATTTTCTTTTGGGAAGTGAAATTAGTAATTATAATGTAGTATTTTTACATTAGTTACAAAAATAAGAGCTTGGATTGAAGTATATTTTTTTCAAAGAGTAACATTTTGTGGTCAATGCAACAGAAAACCTTATAGAACTTACCTCTTTTTCTTTTTGAACAGTAAGGAATGAGTCTTGTAACTTTTTACTTTCACATTCGATTTTATTTGCTCGTTTAGTCTCTTCTGCTAAACGATAATCTAATTCTGAAACTTTTTTTTTATAAATTTCAAGTTGTGCTCTAAATGAGCCGCTTTTTTTTAGTCCTTCCTCGAGTTCCAAATTTAATTGCATATATTCAGTATTTTTATCTTCTAATAATTTGACTTGTCGTTTTAAATCACCATATTCTTCTAATTTTATTTTTAAAGATGCTATTGTAGCTTCATATTTAGCTACCTAAAAATAATAATAATTTAAGATTAATATTATAATTATAATTAAATTATGTAAGGAGGTATCAAACACTTGCTTTTAACATATAAAATTATAATAATAATATTAACCTAATCTTGGTGCTGTGTTTGACGTTAATCATAAATAATTTAATATTGTGTAATTTCAAAATTTTTTTAATGTTTATAAATCATTAATTGTAATAAAAATACCTTATCAGCTGTTTCACGTAAAATATCTAATTCGTCTTTGAGATGTCGAGCATCATCTGCCGTTTTTTGTAATTCATCTAATTTCGAGTGTAAATCGAGCATTTCTTTTTCTTGAAGTTCAATTTTTAATTTATAATCATCCCTTGCTGAGTATAAAAATTATTTAAATATATATCTATTAAAAATTTATAAAAAAATAAATATTTACATGTTTCTACTTTAAAAAGTTCCTCCTTTAATTTCTCCATTTGTCTTGATATTTCCTTAATTCGATTTCCTGAGCCTGATAATGAATCATCCAAGGTTTCAAATTCTCGAAGTCTTTCTTCTAATTGTTTATTTTCTGCGTGAAGACTCATTTTTTCTTCATGTAAAAGGGTAACCTAACGAAAATCAAATAAATTATTTAAAATGCATTGCCTGGGTGAATGTCGGACCTCTTTATATAAAGGATAACCATTAAATATTTCATTATCTGCATTGATGATTCCGCACGATAAATTTGTAAATAAAAGATCTTAGATAATAAATAAAGATGGATTTTTTTCCCTGGAATTTTGTTCATAAATGTGTAGATTATTTTTACTAAATAATAAAATATATTATAAAAATATATTCATTTTTTGTAATGTTTAAAAGGCTATAAATTTAATTTTTCTTTTAATACATTTACTCAAATGAATAAAAAACTCTTTCTCGTGCTCCAAGACTTTTTTTTTACAATAACAGTATAAAGAATTAGTGAAATTATATATATATAGTAAAAATAATAATAAAAACACCTGCATATCAAGCTCGTGACATCTTTGAGCCATGTGATCTCTAGCTTCTTTAGCATCTTCCAATTCCTTCATGAGAATATGTATATCAATGACTCCATCTTCTGGATCAGTTGGACTTATTCCAGATAATGTGTTCTCTAAATCTTCAATTGATTGTTTAATTACTTGTTGTACTGATTCTTCCATTTCTTTCATTTTTTCAATTCGAATTCTATGTGCTACATTATAAAATTATTCAATTAGTTTAATAAATATTTAGAAGATGATATAATTGTTTTTACTTTGATTATGATGATTTATTGCACAGCCTAATATTAATTGAAGTAGTTTAGCTAATTCTGTTGAATCACATTCTTCACCTATGTAAAAAGTTAGGTATTTTATATAAATAATATAACAATAACCCCATTAATTATAAATTTATCTTAATATTAAATTTAATACAAACCTATTTTAACGACATCAGGTGTATTCAAATTTGTAAGATTTTGTCTTAGGACATCTTGATAAAAATCTATTATAGAACCAAGAACTTTTCTTAAATTGCTAACCTAAAAAAAGGGTTAAATAAATTATATATTGAATAAATATAAAGAATTTGTTCAATATACCTTTAATCGCCAATTATTTCCTGCACCTGGTGTTATTCTTGAAAGCCATTCTACAGTGAATTGATCGGGCGCACTAAATAAAAAAAAAATTGGAATTTAAATTAGTTGATAGATGTAACTTAATAATATACTTATATTACTTTATTATTAATTAATGTGCTATATTTTATATTAGTTGTAAATTCATTCACAACTCTTAGATGTAGGCGATTTCTAAAAAATAAGTTAAGAAAATTTTTAAGACAGCTAAACGAGAATACCCCAAAGTATGGATTATAAAATTATTCTAATTAGTTTAATAAAAATTTATTTTAGGAGATATGATATACATAATTGATTTTATTTTGACCATGATGGTTTATTGCAGTCTAATATTAATTGAAATGGTTGAGCTAATTCTGTTCAATCATAAAATATTGAGACATATTTTAAAAAATTTGTTTAGACAAAACAATATAACGAAACTTTTTAACAATTTTTGTAATTATATTTTTGCTGGTGGATCAAATGACCATAATGGTACCCGAGAGACGAACCTGGGAACTCCAACCTCCAACCTGTTTCGGTGTGCTTCCTTTATATTCAACTACTTGACTCCCGGGGAACATACGGTCAATTGACCAAAAATATATTAACGAAAAATTTTAAATAAACTGACTCGTCAAGTCCGTTTCGAGGCATATATAGAATAAGTACTAATATCTAATTCAAATGAAAAGGTGTCGAGAACTATTTTTAGTTTTAAAACGTTCAAATATTTTAAATCTGCCCCTGATACATTTCTTTAATTTCTACCCTGAAATATTTTTTTTTTTTATACTTTATAAAATACTTTAGTATATACTAAATAAAATTAAAAATATTCCTGTATATATTAACAGGGTAGGCAGATTTTGAGAATTAGAAACATGGACAAAAGCCAAAATCAAAGAAAAACGGAATATTTTTAATTTTATTTAGTGTATATAAAGTATTTTGTAAAAAAAAAAAAAAGATTTCAGGGTAGAAATCAAAGAAATGTATTAGAGGCAGATATATATATATATATTAGAAATACTTGACCTGTTCAGAAACCAAAAATTGAAAGTTTCCAAGATGATTTAATTGAATAAATAAAATTTATAATAATATTATAAATGAATATATTAAAAAGTTAATCACCCATCAATTTAAAGAAATCCAATTCAAGTGATTAAGTGGTTTCTGAACAACTTAATATATTTTTATAGAGTGAAATATTATAGAATAAAATTAAATAAAATCTAGATGGTTTACATTTGATTTAATGCCTGGGCCATTGCAAGTCCATCGCTGATTTCCTCCAAAGTTTTATGTGATGCTTCTAACTCGAATGAATATTCCATCTTCAAAAAATGAATTAATTAATAATATACTTTAATAACTTCGTAAAAAGTAAACATACTCACCCATTTCATTAAACTCTTGCATTGATGATTTTTATCCATTTTCTCGTTTTTTTTTTAATGATTTATTTGCTTGAAATATATAATAATGTCACCATATTTATTAAAATAAAAAAAGATAATAAAAGTATCTTATGATAATAAAGATAAAAAATAGAGATTCATTATCATTTTACGCTGAACGATTAAACAGATATAGATAGTTTAATATTTATTTATTTTTTATAATAATTAAAGTTTAATGATCAAAAATTAATCAGAAGAAATGAAAGTGAAAGGAAGCATTGCGTTAAGTATTGCCATCTGCCGGCAACCTAACCAACTAATTCTGATATTAATTTCAAATAAAAATTATCTTCTTTTTTACCTAGCAAGAGATGTATTGTAATTATTCCAAATTTGACATTCTATTATTTTAAAGTACAAATAAGAAATGTTTCATACAACACAATTTGACTATTTTCACGGAATGAACAAGTTATTTCAAATTTCTAGTTAATCATTTAACTTCAAAATAAGATTTGAATGTTTTAGTAATTAATTATTTACCATCCTAATTTTTTAGTGGTATTCTCTAGTTTGGGATATTTCTGGTCCGCTCTATATATATATTTTCTCGATCCTGGCTCAATTTGACCATTTTTTAAAGTGTTCCCACATATTCTTTAATTGTTTTATTTTTTAAAGAAAAACATTTATATTAAGAATATATTAGATTAATCTATGTAAATATAAATTAACTAATATATAATTAAATAATTTTTATATAAGTTTTAACTAGAAAAAGTCTCCACTAATTGTAGCCTACCACTCCTATATGATATATGGATGAGTGAAACACAAAAAGTTCTTTTTAAGTTTTATGGAGAATGATGAATTTTGATTGAAAATGGAGAAGTTTAGATACTATAAGTCAGCGGTCCCAACAATGTGTTCTATATAATTCTAGAGTTACAGCGGAGATTCTGCCAAAAACTTTAAAAAAAAGTCTTGAAGGAAAAAGTTTAAGAACTATTGACATATGGCAACCCTAGCTCAGGGAAAGTAATAAAACAACTATTTTCTTGTCCACGTTTTGAATTTTAATATATTATATAATAATTTATTTTCTTTTTTAACATAATAAAATATATATAATATTGCTTTCTGCTACAAGATTTTATTGTATTACAATCTGTTGTTAAGTGTTACATGCAGCTAATTATTGTGCTTAATGTTGCAATTTAATTTATTATAATAAAAGGTTTTTCAGAAAATGAAAGTAAGATTTCGATAAAATCATAATAAAGGACAAAAAAGACATCATTAAGATAGTATTATAATGAATAAGGCTTTATTAATTCAAAATACATTTTATACAAAAAAAAGGCAGTTATTGCGGTCAAAAAAAGTACTGGTTTTTTTATATATTTATTTATCTATTTATAATTACCCCAGTGAGTTATTTTATAAATAAAAAAATTTCCTTCCGACAGTGTTGCCATTTGTTAAGATTACTTACGGGCGAATTAAACAAAAGAAGTTTTTGTAACAAAAATATACAATTAGAGCAATTGTTACTTTTTTTGGTATCCAATTTATTTAAATAAATTCATTTGTTACTTGAAATTGGTATTCAGTACTTTGAGGGCTTTAGTTGAAGTACTTTTAAACTTGAAGTACTGGAATTTACATTACTTTCTTTAAATACTGGTTGCTTGAAAAAATACTTAAATATTTTCAGTATAATACTAAGTATTTGGCGTACTTTTGGAAAATATTTGTACTAGCAATGCAAATAAAAAATATATATATTGTAACGTCAAATATCGCTCCGCCAAATCCTCTAAAGTTCTCCTGTCAGGTACTGACACCTAGTCATCATTTCCTTGAACTCCTCGAGTCACCTTATCAGGAGAGAGAGAGGGGGGGAGAGAAACCAAAAATCGTGAACTGAGGGAGGTTGGTCTTTCAACAGGGAAAGATCCACGATCATATTGTCGTGAAGAAACAACTTCATTCACGGTCCATTATGTTTGTTGTTAACGTCCCGTACCGTTCAAGCTACCGTGAAATCTTTTTTTGCAAAATTTCGATTTCATAGGCGCCCGAACGTACATTTTTTGTCTAATCCATTTTCTACTATTCTGGGAGATTTTTGGCCCTATGCTGAACCCGGAGATTCCAGGACGCAGTCTACCCACACACATATAGACTTCTCTTCATATTTCTTTTATATTATATTCGTTTTTTTTATCAGCTATCTCCATCCTACAAATAAAAAAAAAAAAAAAAAAAAAAAAAAAAAATTAAATATTTTCTCATTTATATTTATCAAGAAAAGGAAAGAGAAGTCTTTTAATAAATAAATCCTTTAAATCCCGTTATAAATAGACTTCTACGAACTATATTTTTTTTACTTTGTATTAGGGCCTATCTGCCTTCTGATTGTCATCATTCGTTAATAGTAAATAATTTAAGCCTTCAACAATACTGTGATTTAAAATCTTATTTTTATCTTATTATTATAAATTTCCAAACTTTTGTAATTATAATTTGTAATAACTAACATTAGGTGTAAAATTGAACGCGTTGTTATTATTAATTATATGTCTCGTCTACTGAATAATGGTTCCTTTCATCAATAAGATGTATATTGATTGTTTTAAGTTAATCTTAAACTCACAATAATCAATTAGAGTAAATAAAGGAACCCAGAAACAAAGAGTTATTATATATCCTTTATTCGATTATTTAATTTAATAATTAATTAAATTTATATCTTTTATATATCGAATTTTTTTATTTGCCAATTTACTCATTCAGATACTATAAAACAAAATATGTACGAGACCTGGCTTTGCCCGTTTCGTTACACTTAATGGTCCCCTTTTTAGAAGGAAACAACTTATAAACCCTTGAATTATTAGTTAAGTTCGAGGCTTTATAATTATTTGACTTTACTTACCGATTATTCGTATGTATATACGAGCAAGCCAGATGGTGTAACGATTTAACAACAATAATAGAGGAGGCAGTAGAGGTCGCGGATGCAATCCAAATATGAATAGAAATAAATATAATGATAATAGAGCCCCTCAAGGTTATGTATATAACCAACCTGGCCCGTCACGGTTAAAGGAACCCAGACCAAGGTTATTTTCAAGAGATAAACAAATTAATCGACCTAAAATTAAAGAGAGTAGAGTAGAAACAAAGACATCAAGAGTACCAACACCGAAAGGAATGTCTAGTGTTTCATCTCACGTAAGAAACGATCCACTTTATAGAGATAGTCATCTGCCTGATTCTGGTACTGACTTCGCCCCTGTGGTTGAAACATTTGAGATCCACTCTATATGTTGTGGGATGACTGAGATTATAGAAGAGACTTATCGATCACTCACTTCTAATAAACCAGGCTTCGCCAGACGCCTTAAAGTGCTTGGGCTTATTATCTAGCAGTACATGTATGGAAAAAACTAGACTTACGAATGGAGAACCACTTTGAATTATCATCAGTACAAGAACAATTTGTGAGTAACATGGAACGCTCGGTTTATGTAGTTCCCAAGTCAGTTTATGCATACATCAGTGGTTTTGAAAATGTGATTGTGCCTAATGAAAGAGAGTTTAAATTCAATTTATGTATTCCATTCGCTGAATTTGATAATGTAATTTGTGGTGGGTATGTTGGTTGGTTTGGCATGGTACAAGCCAACAAACATTATTTATATCGAAACTGCCCCTGCTTACCGGTTTATGCGATGCGAATGGCGATGGACATGGCAGTTACAGCAGTCTCGATCCCGTTCCACTACCAATATGGGATTTACCACCAGACTTAAGACCGATTGGACATCCTGGACATCCTACAGTCAACATGTTAGGATATAAACGTGCTGCTCGCTTATCCCTAGATAAACAACAATTTCTTAACGTTAATGAAGTTACCCATTTAAGTGTGGGAGCGACTCCTAAAGCAGAGACAGGCAGATCTCTATCCAAAGTCAATCCTACTATCAAAGAGGAGCCCAAGGATATAAATAAAAGCTCTCTAAGAGGGAAGGAGCCTATTGATTGCTGGAACTGTGGGGGACATGTATATGCTAGATGCTAAGAACTTAGGAGTAGGTTCTGTTATCGTTGCGGAAAACCGGGGAAGGTAATATCTTCATGTGAGGACTGTAATCAGGGAAACGAAGAGCGAGGTTAAAGAAAGGGGTCGCTCTAACTTCCTCTTCGAATTCAGACTCAGAATCGTGGCGAAAGTTCTGCCGCCTTACATACCGTCCCACAATAAGATCATTGCATGATTTAGAACCCCTGGTAGAGAGATGGTTCATCCCCTTTAAGAGAACTAATCGAAAAGATGATAACGATGTTACTCTATGGGTTCTCGTAGATACAGGGTCTAGCAGGTCACAGTTCACAGGGTATTTCCTCTATTAAAGAGTGGGAATGGAAGCCGGTTTCGCTATATCCATTTACCGCTTTGGTGGTTAATGGGGATTCTGTCCCATAGATACGGCTTATCATGTCGAGATCGGGGTGGAGAATACAATTCAGAGTGTAATCCTCCACTATCTACCCGCTCTCACCGTACCGGTCTTACTGGGATTAGATATAATTAAAATGGGAATAAATATGAACTATAATTCTACATGGAGTTTTTGTAATAATCCTCAGGTCATATATCCTTTTTACACCAATCCTCCCATTCATCTGAGATCCAACAACACCCTAAAGGGAATTCAAATATTTAGTGGCGGAGAGTCGTCTAAGCTGAATGAAATAGTAGTCAGGTGAATGAATTCATTGAAGGGCACTATGGGTGGAATCATATTGATCATACACAAAATGGGAGATGCAAAACCTATTAAACAAAAGGCATACCGATACTCACCCAAGATGTTGGAGGCTATGCACGAGGAATACAGATATTTGTCGGAAGGAATCGACGAACCTAATCATACCGAATGGGCTTCGCCTGTAGTTATGGTGAGAAGTGAAGATAAATATAGGTTTTGTATCGACTATCAAAAGGTGAACGCATTGTCAAAAAAAGATTTGCATGATAGTTTGAACGGTATGGGACGTTAACAACAAACACAATGGACCGTGAATGAAGTTGTTTCTTCACGACAATATGATCGTGGATCTTTCTCTGTTGAAAGACCAACCTCCCTCAGTTCACGAAATTTGGTTTCTGACCTTTCTCCTGATAAGGTGACTCGAGAAGTTCAAGGAAATGATAACCAGGTGTCAGCACTTGTCAGGAGAACTTTAGAGGATTTGGCGGAGCGAAATTTGACGTTACGTTTAAGAGTACTGGGTATTTAAAAATACTATGTATGCTAGTGACTAACTTTTACTATAAATTTTGGCCCGTGTGAGTGTGTTGGTGTCATCAAGTGTAGAAAAAAACATTTAGCAAGATGTTTTGACTAATACTACTACTACAGCCTGAGGACTGGCCAAAAAATTATTCTATTTTCCAAAAGTGATTGACAAAATTTTACCTTAAGGGTAACCGTGAGAATTTACGAATTTTAAAATGGTTATAAATAGATAAATATATTTATTTCTGGAAAACCTTAATAATTAAATACATATTCTCTTTACAAAAAATTGAATGATAAAAATCTAAAAAAAAAATTACTAATAAAAAAAAGAAAGTTTTTTCATTATCATGAGATTTTTTAAAGTATTGCAAAATATATAGTTTATATATTTATGACATTTTCATTTAAATATATTTTATTTTTATTTATTTATTTATTTATATTTATAAAAACAATAAAGTTTGTCTGTAATCTTTCTAAATTAAAAAAATAAAGAGAAATCAGGGACTTATATAGAAGAGGGAATAGGTGGGGAGCAAACTTATATTTGAAAAAATTATCCCATTTTGATTATATACTATATATATTGGGTTAAAGAGTTGGTCCCTCATCGGCCACTCAGAATGGAGTCAAAGTGCCCTTTCCACATTACATCTTCAACTGAAGTTACAATGTCGTCTGATCGCTTTGTGAAAATGATCGAAGATTTTTTTCTGTCAAGTATTGGCGAAATGGATGTGAGGATGTATGGTTTCAGCAGGATGGAGCCATGGCACACCCGGCGCAAACTCCAATGCCTGTTTTGCGGGAACACTTCCTCAATGATCTCTTTGAAGGGCGATCTTCAGTGGCCGACACGCTCACCCGATATAGCCCCTTGTGACTTTTTTTTATGGGGGTATGTGAAATCCCTCATGTACACCGATCGTCTAAGTACCCTTGCTCAACTGAAGTAGAATATTCGCCAAGCAATACCCATCGCTATACTGGAAAAAGTCGACCAACACTTCAGAATTCGGGTAACTCAGTGTATTGCCAATGGAGGGCGCCACTTGTTAGATACAATTTGTAAATTTCCAATGTTATACAATAAAGAGAAAAAATAATTACGATACCTATAACATCTTTTATTTTATTGACCTTTCAAATCAGCAAATTACGCTGCCTATAGATAGAAGAAAACTTCCTCTTGCTGCTTTTTAACTTCAGAAAGGTATTTGACACTGATAATATGCATCTCTTGATGCTGAAGTTAGCTAGACTTTGGTTCCTATCCTAACACACATGAGGAATCAATCTTAGATTTTAATAATGTTAACTAATTCTTGGTCCTGACAGGAGTGTCTCAGAGATCGGTGCTGGGGCTTATGATGTTCTCTATTTTAATAAGTGATAGTTGAAGTTCATCGACTGTAAATGTTATCTATACGCAAATGACTTACAGATATATCGAGGCTTGGTTATTATCTCCTTGAAAAAATTTGTTTCATTTACCTCAATCATTGCCAGGCTATCCCAGATTTAAATTAGATATACCTATTGTTCGACGCCTCAGAGGGACGTAGTAGCGAATATAAATCGCACAATTAGAAGAATATGTTCTGTTCTGAAGAAAATGGATTGACTAAATAGACTAAAGCAACTATAATTTGGGAGATAAACCTTAACAGAAAAAGTATTGTATGGAATACCTAATATCGAAATAAATGGAACTTAATTATTAGAGCTGTGTTAAAAATTTAGGTAAAATGCTTGATAATGGAATGAACCGTTTAGTCAAGTACAGGCGGTACATGGGATTTTGCATCGATGGTGATGGGAATTACTTTCACTTCCAACTCTGGTTATAACTCTTTTGATGACACATTTCAATTATGGTTGTCTGATCTATGATGGAATCTCGGCTGAGTTGATCATAGCATAGGCCTGATATGGCAATAAACGTTTGCGTCGAATTGGCAGGGTGTCCCAGAAGTCACGCACAATACTGATCTTAATTTTTTTCTATGTTTCAGATTTTATTTAATTATGGGTGAGAAACTAATAGTACAAGAAAGAGTTGAATTGGTTTTTATGTTTGGAAGAGATGGGGCGACACACCGTTCTGTAGCTCAAGAATTCAACCTCAATCACCCTGAGGGAGAACAACCATTGAGCCATACCACTGTCTGCCGTTTGTACAAACGCTTCCAAGAAACTAGCTCAGTTGCTGACCTTGAGAGTGCAACTGATGAAGAAACATCCACCAGGGTTTTGGCAAATGTTGCTAGAAGCCCTGTGAAATCAGTAAGGAGAATAAGCCAGTAGTTATCGATTAGCAAATCATCAGTACATCGTATTCTCATGACTCACAAATTTCAACCGTACAAAGTGCGTCTTGTGCAAGCTCTACATGGTGATGACACAGACAGACGATTGGAATTCTGTGAATGAATATGTGATCGCATGGATTCTTCAATATTCTTCAGTGATGAAGCAATTTTTCATTTGAATGGCCAAGTAAACCGGCACAATATGCGCTATTGGTCAGAAAAAAATCCAAAGTGGAATGAGGAGGGACATCATCAAAACAATCCTAGGATCATGGACTAGGCTGGAATATGGGAGGAGGAAATCATTGGCCCTTACTTTTTCAATAATTGTAATGTCACCGGCAAATTTAGAGCTTCTGCAGACCTTCTTGTTTGAGTACCGTGAGGATGTTCCCACAAGTCGATGACAAAACTTCTTTTTTCAGCAAGATGTAGCTTCACCACATTTTGCGTGCGTAACTACTTGAAACAGACCTTTCCTAGAAAATGGATTGGTCGGAGAGGTCCCGTGGAGAGGCCACCCCTATCACCAGATCTGACCCCCCTTGACTAATTCCTTTGGGGACATCTCAAATCTGTTATATACCAGAATCGTCCACGCACTCTTAATGATTTGAAGGATGCAATAACAACTGAGTGCCAAAAGATCACCGCTGAAACCCTCAGGAGAGTGAAAGGCAGTTTGATAAAGAGAATTGATGCTTGTTTTATTGTAGGGCACAATTTGAGCATCTATTATGATTATGATAAATAAAGGTGTTTTTTATGGAAACCTGGATGGTGCGCGACTTCTGGGACACCCTGTATATCTATATTTTTTCTGTCCGTGTCATTTCTCCATAATCGATTTCAGCATATTAAAGTAGAGAGTAAAAAGAAGTCGGCCCGTGGAATAGCCTAACGTTTGATGGGGAGGAAGGAATGAGAGCAAGACTGCCAGAGGGGATACAGAAGAAATGACAGCCTTAGCTCGAATAACTCGTGGTGGTTAAATATGTTAGTGGGCCGTCAAAAAATATTAAAGAAAATGTTTGAGAAATACTCGGAGAGTGAAAGAAAAACTTTATTGTTTTTAATTAATAGGGTAAACATTATATTATATAATACCCACAGAAATTATATTCATTTGGCACCATTTAAAGTCTTTTTGCAATTTTAATAGTCGATATTATCGAAATATAAATAATTAAGTAATTATGATTATGAAAGGCATTAAAAAGGTGAATAAGCATTTCATTTGAAATATTTTTGATAAGTCCATTATTTATTTAGGAATGTCTATTTCCTGCAGTCACATAAGACTTAGGAAAGAAATGATGTAAAAATTAATTTACTAAAAAAGTCATATTGTCAAATTTATTAAAATTTATAATTAATTGAACAAATCTCCAGTCAGAAATAAAAATACATTTTTAGGAGTGAAATAAAAAAAAAGTTTTCTAAAGAATGCTATCTATAGATGCTCTAAAAACATTGTTACAATATAATATTAATCCTTCAAGACCTAAGTCCAATTTTATTTTGATAATTTATATATGCTTTGCTTGGAGGAAATGGCTTCTGAAGAGGCAGAGGCTCTACGCGATGCCCTGCAAGGATTTAACAATGGAATCTCTTTAGATCAGACATTAAATCAGCATTCGAAACTGCTTACTCATAAAATAAAACATTGTTCGTAGCAACAGTCTCATATTTTTCATGTGGCCCGATATTGGAATCATTTTAAGTCCCTCCATATCAATTGCTACTTTTTTGCTACTTCAGCACTAAATACAAATAAATAATATTCAAGCACAATTGCTAATTTTATATCCCTCTGAATTGGACATTACAAAAACTGAGGATCAAAATTTGTTTTGGACCTATTTAACACTGTTGACTAGATAAAAGAACAATTCATTCTCGTTTCCTGAAAATGGCTCTTATTTTTTATTGTCATATTCTCCATGGAGTGAGCATATAACCAAACTATCACCTGCTATAACAGTTCCTCGCGACTGTCCAAAATTCGACTGAAAAATCGAAAAGGAATTGTGTTCTACCATGACAATGCAAGGCTCCAATATCTTTGGTCACTCTGCAAAAATTATTGGATCTTCGTTGGAATGTGTTGCCACCATATAGCCCTGACATTGCACCGTCAGAGTATCATTTATTTCATTCTTTACAAAACTTCTCGAATGGTAAAAACATCAACAATTATGATGTCATATCGCATTTGGTTCAGATTTTTTGCCGATAAAAACCTGAAGTTTTATGAAGGTGGAATTATGATGCTGTCTGAAAAAAAGTCTGAAAAAAGGTCATTGATAAAAATGGGAAATCCATTAATAATTAAAGGTATTTTGTTCTATAAAAAATTGTTTTTTTTCTTTTCTTAAAAAATCCGCAAATACTTAGTTGCCAAACCAATAACTAACCCACAGTATTATCATATATAATAAATAATATATATATTCTTTACTCTTACAAATTTATCCTTAAACAAAGTTACATAGTTTATCTAACTATTACAACTCCTGAGTTTTCCTAAGTATCAAACAACTGTTTTCGGTACCTTACTGTTTTAACATAACAGCGAACCCCAAATTTACTTGTTATTTAATAGAATTTTACTGTAGCATTGGATAAATACACCTCAACAAATATTTTCTTTTTTTGAAAATGCCGGTATTTATAACATATACGACTACATAGGCCAGCGTTTGCAATGTAAACAATGTTTAAGATGCCATACTGTTGGCACACAGAGGCAGAACTTTAGGCTAGCCACCATTAGATCGTGTACATGCATTTTCACAGTTTCTCCATTCGGTTAACATTCAAGGACAAAAAATATTCAGTTAAGGTAGTTCGCTACCAAATGTTTACCACACTCAAAAATCTACCTCAGTTTGCACCATTTGATATTCAAAAGCGCAATTCCAAGGATAAAATCATAGTATACCCTTTAAGTTGTATTAGCAGCTTTGTTCATCATTAGAACTTACTCTGATCGTCAGATTGAAAAAGGGTGAGCGGCTTCCCTCTGACGGTCTTGAAATATGCGCATATTCAAATTTTGAGAACTCAATGAGAGTCTTTTACAAAACTCCAAGTCGTGCGTGATTTAACTGGATCCATTGAAAAAGAGAAATGTCATATATTCGGAGTTTATATTCAGACTCCTTTTGAAGAAACACATTGCCTTAAATGGCCTTAACTTACTTTCACAATTTTTCCATTCAGATTGGTCTGAATTAGCGAGTTTTCTAGAAATATAATTTAGCCCTAATAGTATCATATATACTTTGCTTGGATTTTTTTAAATTTACATATTAATTTTATTTTAATATTTAATTTAATTTTTTACTTATTCACCTCTTTAATAATTAATAAAAGAATATAAGAATTATTGAGCTTTGTATTAAGAATGATCACCATAAAAAATATGAGTATTTCCATGCAGTGAGATTCTAAAATCACAATCGAAATAATTTTATGATTTATGACATTATTTACAATTATATATATACATTTATTTATTCTTGATAATTAGTTACGCCGGAAAAATAATTTTTAATTGCTGAATAAATAAATGGAAGAGATCCTATAAATGCTAAAATACCTCCAAACATTGGTTTATACCAAATCCAAGCGAATGATATGACTAGTAACGAGACAGAACTGGAAACAGCGAAATCCAAAGATCCATTTCCAACGACTAAAATATTATACAATAAAGTATATCTTGCAACTAAAACAAAAGATATAGATTAGTATTCCATTATAAATATATAGTTTTTAAAAATTTTTAATATGGGTTTTTAACCTGAATGTAAATCCTGCCATTTTTAAAGTGCTATTCCTTTATTAAAAATTAATAAAATTAATCTTGAATGAAGTGAAACTTTACTTACAGCCTATATTTAAAAGGTGTGTTATACAATTGGCTCCTAGGAACATTAAAAGCCAAGCTGCTCCCCTTAGAGTCCAAGTAAAGAGCCAATTTTGAGCCAATTCATGAAGAAACATTTCTTCAACAGTAAATTCACCCTGACGTAACATCAAGATTCTTTCTCCAGATGGACTTAGATATGGAAGCAATTCTTTGCCGAATTGCATTGCAATGATGCTGACCTTATAAACAAAGTAAAATGGATTATTAATACTTAATATAAACAGAGGTTGTCTATGGGAAGCTACTGTACGGACTCAAGAGTTGTTACTTCAGAAGTACGCATGAGCAAAGAATCTGAACAATTAATTTATATCCAACATATGTCAGACATCTGTAAATATCAGCTGAAGATTTAAAAATTCTTTATAAACTTTTTAATATACAGTAGAGGAGTAAGATAAGGACAAAGATAATCCCGACTTCTATCTCTTTCGGCTTCATTTTCTACTAATTTATTTAGAGCTCATTGGTTATAGAATATTAATCAAATAACAAGGAAATTTTTAAATAGTAATACATTAATAATAATAATAATAATAATAATAATAATCAAATTATCTAACAGTGAAATTAATAAGATATTCGAGAGATGGGAGAAAAAATTAATTCCTTGATGCTTTTGAAAAAAGATGTCAAATAAATAATTAAAATTACATCATTTTCCCAAAATGAAGTTTCCATTTGAGTTAAAATATTAAGGTCTCTATCAAACAGGCCTTCTCATATAAGTAGGATAGATATCAGGACTTCAAAACATATCTAATTCACCTCTAAAAAAAAATTTATAGCAAAGGGGGAAGAGAAATAATTTTTTTTTATCTGGAAGTGATTCTGTTTTTTATTTTGAAATGAGAAAAAATTAAAGAGAATAAATAAATGATTATTGTTTAATTTACCATGTCACCTGATTTTCCAGCATAAGAAAATTGTACCCTTATATCTCCGATATCAGGATTCCAAACATCTTGACTATGATAATAAAGGCCAGAATGTAATTTAATATCACGTCTTTCAGGTCGTTCGTCTCCTGTTATTAATATGAATTCGTTGAACATATTTTTAAGATCAGGGCCAATAATAAAACCTCCAACTTTAACTTGATCGCTTATATAAATAATACTTGTTAAAGGTATTTCTCTGAAATATAAAATTTTTTAATTTGGTTTTTTATTTACAATATATTTGTAATTTGATAATAATTTGATAATAATTAATAAATACTTTGGGTTATAATGTCCATTTTGAATATAAAATTGTGACGAATCAATAAGTTTATCTTTCCATTCCATTGAATATGAATAACTTATTTCAGAATGATGGGTATCTTCTGGTTTTGGACTGTAAATAATAATAATAATAATAATAATAATAATAATAATAATAATAATAATATTGAAATGGGTGTATCAAATTAAATTCTCCTTAATTTTTTATTTTATTATTTTACAAATTGTTTATGTTTTTCGACATAATTTAATATTTTTCTATAAATTTTTGCCAATATGTTGCAAATTTTTTTATTGCTATATCGTAGAATCATAGAGGAAGCGTTTATGACCAGTTACTCAAGGAATTATTATTTATTGTTATTTGTACTACTTAATGGTCTCTTTCGACTGTGTTCGCCCAGGTCTCATTGTATAGTGACCTGCGTTAAGATGTGAGAGCATCAATACTTTCAAAGTCGAAGAGGATCAATTAGGAGTGGCAAATAACAACATGTGGATGTAAATTATATATAGATATAAATTATTATAAATAAATTACCTTTGATGTTCATACTCGACCCATTGATACATTTGAACACGGCGTTTAAGCTTAACTGCTGGTAAAGATACTCCATATTCTGGCTCTGTCAATGGTTCTCCAATTTCAAGTTGACCAGTCAAATGCACTAGGCGACCGTTATTTTCATTATAAGGGGCTGCTGGACTCTTTAATGAGAGAATTAGGCCTTTGGCTTCTTCAAGTGAACGAGTCATTTGTACAGCTCGACCCTGAAAATCAACAAACATGTTAGTTTTTAAAATAATAAAAAAGAAAAAAAAAAGGGCAGCAATCGCGAATTATATCATATTAAGATTCTTGAAATTTAGTCTTAAATAGATAGTATCAATGAAATGCATTTTTTCCAAAGAAAATTTTATACTTCATACTATCTTATAATCTTATAATAATCTATAATAATAATTTAACTTAAGATAATAAAATATAAAAAAAAATTTTTCACCTCGTTCCAAAATTGCAACCACATTCCAACTGAAAACATAATACATCCTAAAATAGAAGTGAGCCAAGAAGCTTGCCATTGATCCACTAAATTTTGATTTGCTCTCCTTTGAGAAAGTCGTTGATAAGAACTGGAAGAGTTGGGATGCTATACACAAGTTTTATTTTTTAATTGTATGAAAAAGAATTGATCTATAACCCTTAAAAGTGTGCATGTAAATTATTACAGCTAAAAATATTATATTTTAAACCGAATTGATATGAAATAAAAAATCTTATATTATTCTGTATTAATGTGAATGCAATATAAAAGAAATCATTTGAATAAATACACTTAAAAAATTACTTTAATTAGGAGTGGAACAGAGTTAGGTGTATCATTTTGAGAGGAAGAGGTAAGGAGTCCTCTCATGGAATCCGAAGCTATCTTTATTATCCAAAAAAAAATCTTTTTAATATAAATAAATATACCCATCTTTCAAACTCCCCAGGCCTATGAAAAAAGATTTAAAAAAAACTTTGGAAGCTATGTAAGAATGTTTGAAAAATTTGGAGAAAATAAATTATTAATAATTTCGCAATGTTAAGAAATTTCCCTTAAACTCGCAAAATGAAAAAATGAGGCACTTTTGTGAGTCGAACACACGTTATTAATACAAATTTTCATCAAATATTCAAATAATAAGAATAAAATTGGCAATGATAAATAATTAATTGATTATTCTTTATTTAAAGAGTAAGAGGAGGAAAATTTAAAGAAAATGAAATTGAAAAATAAAATTCCATTTAAATATATATATATATAAAGTGGAAAAAGTGGAGATTGTTCCTTTTCGTTAGTGCCCTCCTTATATATAAAAGAAATTATTATATATATAAGTACATATAATATATTTGGTAAAAGACTATTAGACTTCGAAGTGTCCTGTCTAAATATCTTATAAGGTGATATATATTGGTATATTTCATCTAAAAGTAGATAACCACTAAGTTTTGATTCGTTAAAGATTATAATTTGAATTCAATAAAAACAAAATTTCTTAGTCTTTTTTACACTGATCGAATTTGAAAAAGTGACCCGGAGGGCTCGACATATACATAGAAGAATTATTTTAAAAAATTATAAAATAAGAGGGATGTATAGGATCCTTTGTTCCTCATATAAAAATCTATGACAAAACGATACTTTATTTTTAGATTAATTACATTGGTTGTTAAATTTTAAAATTTTAAAATTTGAATATAAATCCAGTATTTAATTATATTACTATTTAAATTGATAAGAATAAGCTTATTTTAAAAAGAAAACTTCAAAAAATTACAAGAATATGGAAGCTGAAATAATTTATTTGAACAGACTTAAGGGTTCATAAAATCATTAAAATTACTTACATTGGCCCTGTGCATTACTTTAATTTATTAATTCAGAATTATGTCGATATTATATATTTTCAATTAAGAAATTATAAACAATTTATATTTATTTTAAACAACTTTGATATATCTAAAAAAAAAATTAGAAATGTTTAATAAACAAATAAAATTATAAATTTTTATCAAATTAATAATAAGCAAAGTAAAAAAATAAAATATTAACCGGCTAAAAATAGAAATGTCAGATTGAGATAAAAAGTGAAGATAGCATCTTTTTAAATTTGCCAAACATAATGGGAAAGACGTCAAGTGAAGCCAACGGTTTGTTAGAAAAAAAAGTATTACACTAATAAATATCAATTTATATAAGAAACGAGAAACTTCTTTAATATAAAATAATAAAAAAAAAACAGCAACAACAATAGGCACAAATGATACTTTCTTAAAAATTTTAATATCATTTATTATAATTTTGTTTCTCAAATGTTGTTAACACTTTTAATAGTCATTTGTGGGAGCGGAATTCAAATATATAAACTTTTTAAGATCTAAAATTATTTATGTAAATTTGATTTTATGTAGTTAAAGGCTCGATGACCATACTATGTAGAAAGTCTCGTCATGAAGAAATTTAAGAGGAGAAACACTAAAAATGCAAATGCTTACAATTTTTAATGTATTTAGTTAATTTTTTTTTAATTAAAAAATGAATATTTTCCCACCTAGAACGAAATTTGCCAAATTTAAATTTTAAATATTCTCATTTCTATAATTTTTTCTATATGCAATTGTACATGATGTTATTATATATAAAAAAACATTATTACGAGCTACAAATGCAATTATGAAAAGTTAAAGAAATGACCCCTGAAGCTCTCCTTGACAACGCCTCTGGACAAATATAGATATGTTAATTAAAAATAATTAAATACATCAACAAAGTTTTAGTTTTATTTTTTGAAAGATAGTTTCCATTTTTTTAAATAAACAAATTTGGAAATCACCAAATACCACAATTTACTGTCTTCTTATTCTGAATCTTTCCGCGTCTCGGTAACTCGAAAAATGGAGGATATCCCCAAGTTCGATTCTAGTTTTCCAAAATACCACCCGTCAAAATGAGTAAGTGACCTACTCAATAGGCGCTAATTAACACCAGTTCTCGAGCTGCCGTTTTTGTTATTGCTTTACTTCTAAATGTTATTATAAAATAAATAATCAATTCAAAGTAAGAAAAAATTTTTATAATGGTTTAAAATTAAATGCAAAATAAAAATATTATGCTAAAATAATTTATTTCAAAACTTCTGAGAATGCGCAAAGCTGCATTGTTGCAACGAACTTGAATATCTGAAAGGGCTGTAGAAGTGCGAGCGAAGCGAGCAAATCCTATCTGAACGCAGAGTTTACTCGATTTCTCGCTTTTCTCGCAATAGTTTGAAAATAATGGTGTGGATTTATAGATGATGATATACGAATCTAACGTAAAAATTGTGCGTAAAAAAAGGGACCTGTTCCCTTCATGACAACTACCCAAAGGGCCCGGCTAGAGCTTAATTTGCTGCTGGAACTCCGGATCCTTTTCTCAGCTTAATTAAATTTTGATCATCTAATGCTTTGCTAGGATTTTATATCTATGACATTTTTGTGTTTTTAGATTTAAGCGAGTTCAATATATAGACATCAACATCCTTAAGTCTAAATCCAAAAGTTCCAGCTTCACCTCATTTATAAAGCATTCCAATATCTACCTGATAATTCGCTGCTTAACCTTTCACCGTCTACTTTTCCTCCTTTACATGAATAAAATTATAACTAATATTTTGAGCTTGTAAATCGTCTAAACTCTACACTGACTATCTGCTTGTCAAATGGGCACATCTCTCTCCAGCAGAGAAAGTCACGGTTGGAAAGAAAATAGCAATTAAATAAAAAAACTGATTACCTGTAGAATGGGTGTCATAGCGCAAAGACTATCAAAAATGATGATGATGATGATGATGATGGACTTGTTAATTTCTAGAAATCATGGTAAAGATAGACCAATATGCTTCTATCAGTAGCAAGATTGGAACTGGTTGGTCGAAGTAAATTATATTGAAAATTTCTATATAAAGTAAAAATTTCCACATTTAAATACTGGAACTGTGATGAAATGAGTTATATTTTCAAGCGTATTTTTTTTCTTCTTGTTTGAGACTAGGAAAAAAACAATTATTAATTTAGTATTAACTTTTTTTTTAGTTGAATATTCTTTCCATACAATTATCCTATGACCAGTTAGAGATATTTTTATTAGAGCCCCTGGATAATTTCGATATTCCTTAAAAATCGTTTAATTTTTTAAAATAAATTTTAAAATTGACGGATTTCATTGAAAATCGTTTGGTATTTTCAAATTTTTGGAAATATTAATTTTCTTGGTATTTTTTAAATATTTCATTATAATATGCATATCTAGCCGATATGCTTTTTACTTTTTTTTAAATGCAAATTACTTTATTATTATAAATTTTTCCGTCTTGAAAAAGAGTGTGCAAAAATACGATGCAAAGAAAAACTTTTTTAGAGGATTTCATTCTTCTAAACCTCTTTATAAATTTTTGAACATGACTGTAGCTAAAGTTATACAGAGTAAAATTAAATTGCCTAAAATATAATTTGATATGGTCAATCCATAAAAAATGACTAAAATTAGTTAATATCTTTATTTTTAGTGTTTGTTAGTTTTTTCAACTTTATGTAAAAAAATTTTTTTTACAAAATTTTATATAATTAATTAAATTTATATTAGGGATATAAATGACCAATTGGAAGTATGAGAAGTATGTGTACTAGTAGACAACAAATTGTAATGAAAAAAGACAAGATGTAGTTAAATAAAATTTATACTCATTCAGTAAATGGAAAATTTAATATGATTAGAATTCATTCTTCTATAAGAAGAAGTTGGGAAAACAAAATTACAATTTGATGAAAATCATGAAACTAAAAGTTAATATAAATATGAATAGCTGTGATGTGATTTTTATAATAATTCATACCCGGACCAAAACGTTAGCTAAGAGGAAATAAATTTAAATGAAAAAAGAATAGATCCATTTCTCATGTGAAATACAACCTTCGAAAAGAAAATGCTCAAACATATTAATTTAATCTGTTAAACATGCAAAGTGAGAATGCAGCAATTTTAAAAAATTTAATAAAAATAACAAATAAATAGATACTAATAAAAGTACAAAAACGATGATAACATCGGATTACCAGCCTGATTCTTAAAAAAAAAGATATAAAAATACTGATTACTGGTTCTTAATTATCATAAAATTTTCAGTAGAATAGATGTATCATAAGACATATAAGTTTTTTGTATTATGATAACTTCATTTTCAATTTTCATAAAAATATTATTTCATTAGTCAAAAAAAAATTAAGATCAAAAAATTAGGTTTATAGATTAGTTATCTCTATATTAATCTGCATCAAATGCATATGTAATATTTTTAACAAAGTAGTTTAAATTAGCATCTCATTATTTTATGATATTTAACAATAAATGAAAAAGTATTCAATAGATCGAAATTTTGTTTACGGAGTCTTAATCTACTTGAAATTTTGCATTGAAATGATATTTCATAGGTCTTGCAATAAATGAAATAATTTTATGTGAAATATTTCTTCTTAGGATCATATATTTATTTTTTAATCTAAAAAATCCTCTCTCTCTCTCCGTCTCTCTCTTATTCTCTAGATTAGATATAAAGGAAAAATTAAATAAAAATTTATATACAAATATATTTAAAGAAAATAGCTTATTTTTTTTTTTTTTTAAATAGGCGACCTATGGTCTAGCCGAGCTACTCTTGACGTAATCGTCTGGTCTTGCATCTCTCACATGATTTCTTGAAATTAATTTGCGTAAAACTCTCTTATTTGACAATGAATATTTAAGAAAAAATAGAAAATTTACCTTTATTGAATTCTAAATGAGCACAAAATTTTTTCTTAAAATACACTCCATTTAAAGGTACCTTTATTAGTGAGAATGACAATTACAAATTTTGAATTTTGCGCTTTAAATTTTTAATAATATATTCTTTTTATTCCCTTTATTTTTCTTAAATAAACTTCTATATTGTTGGATATTGATGGACTTAAATAGATAATTAAATAATCTAGTAGGAACATTCTAGTTTTGTTCATAAAATGTCAGAAAATTAAAGTAAAATCAATTTTTAATGTTTTTTTGACAGGTGAATTTATTTATTTTGACTTTCATCAAATTATTAAAAAACTAAGAAAGATATAAAAATACTGATTACTGCTTCTTAATTAGCATAAAATTTTCAGTAGAATAGATGCATCATAAGACACATAAGTTCGTTTTATTATGATAACTTCTCTTTCCAATTTTCATAAAGATATTATTTCATTAGTCAAAAATTAATTAAGATCAAAAAATAAGAATTAGAGATAAGTCATCCCTAAATTATTCTGCATCATATACACATGTGATATGTTTAAAAAGTAGTTTAATTTAGCATCTCATTATTTTATGATATTTAACAATAAATGATAAACTATTCAATTGATCGAAATTTTGTTTACCGATTCTTAATCTACTTGAAATTTTGCATTGAAATGATATTTCATAGGTTTTGCAATAAATCAAATAACCTTAGGTGAAATATTGGTTCATAGGGATCATATATTCATTTTTTAATCTAAAAAGTCCTCTCTCTCTCACCGTCACTCTCTTTCTCTCTAGATTAGATATAAAGTAAAAATTAAATAAAAATTTATATACAAATATATTTAAAGAAAATAGCTTTTTTTTTTTTTTTTTTTAAATCGGCGACGTATGATCTAGCTGAGTTACTCTTGACGTGTTCGTCTGGTCTTCCACCTCTCAAATGAATTTTGAAATGAATTTGTGTATATCTCTCTTATTTGTCGATGAATATTTATGAAAAAATAGAAAATTTATTTTTATTGAATTCTAAATGAGTACAAATTTTTTTGTTAAAATACACTCCATATAAAGGTTCCTTTATTAATAAAAACGACAATAACAAATTTTGAATTTTGCGCTTTAAATTTTTAATAATTTATTCCCTTTATTCGCTCTTTTTTTGTTAAATAAACATTTATATTTTTGGATATTGATGGACTTAAATAGATAATTAAATAATCTAGTAGGAACATTCTAGTTTTGTTCATAAAATGTCAGAAAATTAAAGTAAAATCAATTTTTAATGTTTTTTTTGACAGTTGAATTTATTTATTTTGACTTTCATCAAATTATTAAAAAAACTAAGAAAAATATAAAAATACTGATTACTGCTTCTTAATTAGCATATAATTTTCAGTAGAATAGATGCATCATACGACACATAAGTTCGTTTTATTATGATAACTTCTCTTTCCAATTTTAATAAAGATATTATTTCATTAGTCAAAAAATAATTACGATCAAAAAATAAGAATTAGAGATGAGTAATCCCTAAATTATTATGCATCATATACACATGTGATATGTTTAAAAAGTAGTTTAATTTAGCATCTCATTATTTTATGATATTTAAAAATAATCTAAAAACTATTCAATAGATCCAAATTTTGTTTACGGATTCGTAAACTACTTGAAATTTTGCATTGAAATGATATTTCATGGGTGTTGCAATAAATTAACTAATTTTACGTGAAATATTTCTTCATTGGGATCATATATTTATTTTTTAATCTAAAAAATCCTCTCTCTTTCTCTCCGTCTCTCTCTTTCTCTCTAGCAAATATATTTAAAGAAAATAGATTATTTTTTTTTTTTAATTAAGCGACCTATGATCTAGCCGGGCTACTCTTGACGTGATCGTCTGGTCTTCCATCTCTCACATGATTTCTTGAAATTATTTTGCGTAAATCTCTCTTATTTGACAATGAATATTTAAGAAAAAATAGAAAATTTACTTTTATTGAATTCTAATTGAGCACAAAATTTTTTCTTAAAATACACTCCATTTAAAGGTACCTTTATTAGTGAGAATGACAATTACAAATTTTGAATTTTGCGCTTTAAATTTTTAATAATATATTCTTTTTATTCCCTTTATTTTTCTTAAATAAACTTCTATATTGTTCGATATTGATTGACTTAAATAGATAATTAAATAATCTAGTTGGAACATTCTAGTATTGGTCATAAAATGAAAGAAAATTAAAGTAAAATCAAATTTTAATGTTTTTTTGACAGATGAATTTATTTATTTTCACTTTCATCAACTTATTAAAAAACTAAGAAACGTATATAAATACTGATTACTTCTTATTAATTAGCATAAAATTTTCAGTAGAATAAATGCCTCATACGACACATAAGTTTGTTGTATTATGATAACTTCTCTTTCCAATTTTCATAAAGATATTATTTAATTAGTCAAAAAATCATTAAGATCGAAAAATGAAGCTTATAGATTAGTAATTCCTATATTATTCTTCATCAAATACATTTGTAATAAGTCTACAAAATAGTTTAATTTACCATCTCATTTTTTACGATATATAATAGATTAAAAATTATTCAATATATCAAAATTTTGATTCTTTTTCTACGTGAAATTTTCCATTGAAATGATATTTCATATATCTTTCAATAAATAAATTAGCCATATTTGAAATATTTCTTCATAAGGATAATGTATTTATTTTTTAATCACAACACCTCTCTTTATGTATATCTCTCTCTCTAGATTAGATATAAAAGAAAAATTAATTGAAACTTTACATACAAAATAATTTTAAAAAAATTGCTCACTTTTTTTTTTTTAAAGATCGGCGAACTCTGTGCTAGTCGTGGTACTCGTGAATCGATTCCCTTTGTATCTCTCAAATGAATTTTTCTAATTTGTTTGCATATATCTCTCATATTTGTAGACGAATATTTTTGGAAAAATACTAAACTTACTTTTATTGAATCCTAAATTTGTACAAAATTTTTGGTTAAAATTCACCCTATTTAAAAGATCAGTAATCCCTATATTATTCTGCATCAAATACATATTTAATATGTTTACAAAGTGGTTTAATTTAGCATCTCTATTTGTTATGATATTTATAAATATATCAAATACTAATCAATTTATCGAAATTTTGTCTAGGGATTTTCAATCTACGTGAAATTTTGCATTGAAATGATTTTTCATAAATAAAACAACCTTATAATAAACATTTTTTCATAGGGATAATATATTTATTTTTTTAATTTCAACATTTTCCCCCCTCGCTTCGCCCACTTGGATATCTTTATCTCTCTTTTTTTCCTACCCAAAGGCTCGTTCTCTCTCTCTCCAATGGTCACCCTATACTCCATTCTTATTTTCACTTCTCTCTCTATCTCTCTATTTTTTTAAATCACTAGATCTTTTTATTTAAATTTTTTTTTTAAATAAAAACAAAAATATCTAATCATTCAGTTTTTTTACAAAAAAAACTTCAAATTAATAAAAAACATCAGAAGAAATTAATTAAAAAAAAAAATATATTTATTTTTCTACAATCTATAAAAACAATATACTTTGGTTAGACCTTTTAAGTCCTCTCTACAACTAGGCTCTCCATATTTTATTCACTCAAAAACGAGACAATGTGAAAAAATAATTCAAAATTTTAATATTAATTGTATTTAATGACAATAAAGAGGAGCCGATAACACGATGGGGCAAGCTTATATTCAATTTTAGCTCAAGGCAATATTTATTCCAACTATTAGTGGTGTCTTTTCCTGGGGAAGGAAACAGGAACCCACCTCACTATTCTTTCCAAGAAAGTTTCATATAACATATTGCATATTGATATTCGATTGTGTTTCTCATTTTATATAGTATTCTCCTTTTTTCAATGTTTATTTTAGACTTCCCCACCCCCTCTTCTTCCCATTAAATGAATGAAATAAATATCAAAACATTTTTCTTATCTTTACTCACTTATCTTAATTCACTTAAAAACTTTAAGAATCTAAGGTTTCTAAGTCTCTAAATCTAGGGAGTGTTTACATTTTTTTTATACTCATTGTATATTTAATACTATTAAATATGCCATTAAAATATATGCTTAGGGTACTAAAAGGAGTAACATGGGGTACCCCATCATTTCTCAAGGGAAAAATCCCGTTTTGCCCCATCACCTTATTTTATGGTTAGTTAATATAGGTAGAATCACAAATGTTCGATAAGTGATTTTTAACTCCAAAATATATTCTTTCTAAACAATAATTGACATTTAATAAATAAAATTATTTTACCTAATTGTTAATGATGGTAAAAACATAAATATATTATTTTTTTTCTGCTTTCTCTTTTAGAAGTTCCAAAGATGCACCTGTAATGTCGAAGATAACGTTCTCTGCCTTATTTTCCTCTTTTGATTGAATACCATTTAGCAGCCCTTAAAAAAACTGAAGTATTGCCATTTCTCAACTTGCCCCAAACTCCGTGTTCACTATACTTGTTGTCCATGACCCTAAGGGTGCAAAAAATCGATATCTCAAACGATTGTAAATTGTCCCTATCCAACCAAGAGACCCTGAAAAGTTGATCCCTAAGAAAAGTGTCTAAAGAAGATGCTTTAACGCGTCAAGGCCGAGTTTTTGCAGAATGTCAACAGAGTGAGCAGAAAGCAAAAATGATACTAAGGCAGTTTCTGGGATTCCCAAACACCAATATACTCACAGGCAAAGGATGAACTTTTAAAACTCTTCGTTAAAAGGTGGATTTGAACCTGAGTTGGCTTCAACTTTGGTGAAAAATGTTTTAGCCATTCATACAGAGCTCGTTCCCCCACTCCACGCATTTTTTATTCCTTGTTCCTAATTCCTCTGCTAATCACCTAATCAAATTAAAAAGCTCATATTATTTTTATGTAATATAACTTATATTCTAAAATTAAAAACAAAATACATGAATAAATACATTTAAATATTAATAATAATAAAATATTATATATATATATAATAAAAATTTTAATTATTTCTCTTTGTCAATATTATTTATATAGGAATGAAAGAAATAAAAAAGATAAAAAGATGGTAAAAAACAATAACCTTATTTATTTATTTTGACAATATAACAAAACATTTTTGGATGGATTTAGATTTCTTTTCAAAAATTAAGTTTTATAAAATTTGATTAAAACACTTATTGGACATGTGAATTAGAATAGAAAAAATTTGAAATTTGGTGAAAAATGTTTCAGCCATTTAGACAGAGCTCGTTCACCCTCTCCACGCATTTTTAAATTCACATCACTATAGCCATCTAATAAAGGCAGATGGACATAAGAATTACTCTGAAAGATAAATTGTAGTTTATTATATTTTATGCATATACTAATATAATATATTGTGTTTATTCGACCCTTACCGTTTTGAATGAGTGGAAGCCATTTTTCTGTGAGTTCTGAAATTAATTATTTATAAAGACTTGTCTGAATAATTTTATCTCAAATTAAAACTTCAAAAAATTTTATTAATATAAGTTTTGAAGAAATTTAAAATTAAAAAAAATATAAATATATAAAATGTCTTGTTTTAATTTTTGATGAGGGATAAGTAGCATGTTAAGAGAAATAGAAACAGAAAGCCAGAGAACAGCTCTAAAAAATATTAAAAAAAAAAAAAAAAGAATATTTTGGTGACTTGAGAGAGATGGTAAATTACCCCTTAACTACATCCAACCACTGTAGTATTTTGATCCCTTTTTCTCCCCTTAAGAAAAACTAGAGATGAGATCACTGAAATAAAATAATAGACTGAAGGAATTAAATAGTGAAGTGAAAATCTATTCCAAGTCAGACAGAAAAAGATTTATCCAGTTGACATTTCGATCCCAGATCAAGGCCCTATTCATGATTTTTGTAAAATACTAAAGAAATAGATACGTCGACTGGACAAATTATATTTTCTTCTTTAATAGTTGGGAAATTATGCATATGATAGCATGGTTAACTTTGAGACCTTATTGTGGCTTTATCTATAATTTTAGAAAAAGTTGTTTAATAATTTTAATTAAGAAACTTATTTAATTTCAATAGTAATTTGTCAAATTTCCAATATATGTTAACCTTTTTTAGAAAAAAAATTAAAATCCATCATAGAATGTGCTCTTCCCATAATACTCGTATAACACTTTAAATTTATAAAGTCGTTTGATGCAATTTTCTTTTGATATTATTGCTAGCTAATATTTTTAAAAACAAAGACAACTTTTAAAATCAAAACAATCAATAAATAAATGAACAAAACAAAATTTATTATTCAAAGAGAGAAAAAACAGAGATAAACAAAAAATAATTAGGTATACAAAACAAAAACAACTTAGCTTAAGATGTTTGATATCATCTCAATTAAATCTAAAAAAAAAAAAAGAAGTAAATAGAATGTCTTGGAAAAATATAAATTTATCCTTAAAATGTTGGGAAAAGTTGACAAAATTTTGAATATCGGGTTTTTCCAAAAATGTTATATGGTCGTGTTGGTGGTCGAACTTAAAATCAAAAATCTTTTCTTTGTCTGGGTTTGTGTAAAATTGTTTGAAAGAAGAGTTTATTTGTAGATTTGCATTGGTATATGAATCGAGACAAAAGCTTCCTTGAATAGGTGTAACACACCGAACCAGGTCGGTTTATTTGTAGAGGGGTGTGGTTTTGAGGGGAGGTTTATTTCATTTTTCAATTTCAGTATCATGCAGCATTGTTCAGCACCATTGTCTAAAAAGGCTCTCCCGAGGATTGTAAGACCGCTATTGGTTTTGAACCGATGTAACGCCGTCGCGAGGAGCCTGGATGAGTAAGAATGTAACTGGTGATAAATATATGTCCAGCGGTATTGTTATTGAAGGGTTGTCCTAACTGGAAGCGGTATTACAATCGAACTATTTTTAGTAGGAAATGAAGAAGCGAGCTATACAAACAATTGCACGATTGATTTTCATGAGAGACAATTAGTACAGAAATGTTTTCCTGTATTTTAGACAGACGTTCGAGAGGGAATAATTTTGACAAAAAATCGCATTTATAGATATTGTGATCCGTTGATTAGCAGAAATTGTATTTCTTAATTTCAAAACTGTGAGTGCGCGGGTCTGTATAGGTGAGCGAGAAACAATCGGTTTTGGAAAAGGAACAACAAAAGGAGGCAGATTGTTAATTGGCAGTGTGGGCTGTATATTTTTAAAGAATTTTTAAAGAAAAGTTAATAGTCAAAATGATCATTTGGAGGAGGTCAACATTATATCGGAACATTATATTCTATATTCTATAATATAGAATATATCTAGAAGGCTAAAAGTATAATAGTATATAGTAGAAGAAAATAAATTGATCTACATTTAGAATTTGTAATTGTAATAGGGCTGAATAATTTTCATGTGTTAAACCGATATAATTTCGCAATTGAAACAAATTATCAGATTGAATTCATTTATTGTTGAGAATTTTGTAAGAATATATCGTGGTTAATAATCGTTTACCTTCACATTTATTTAGAAATTTGATAATTTTCTGCCAATGGAATATCTTTAATGAAATTTTGAACTGATCCAGTCAAAGAGAATGAGAGATAATGGAATTTTGTATAGTCTGAACGTTGTATGTTATCTTGTATTAATGCTTTAAATATTAAATGCTTTAAACCTCTGGGGGTGCGAGAAGCTTCTTCAGGAGGCCCGAAGACGTTATGATCAAGTAACGATTGTAATTTTATGATTTTTTTTTTTGATTTACATTTTTAGTCAGTCAGTGCTATTTTTAAATATACTATTCAGGCATATTTTTACCGACTTTAGGAATTGAAACGCAAGTTTTGAATCAATTGTTAATATTAATGTTAATAATAATATTGTTTAAAACTACAAAATAAGATGAGTAAAATTTTAAAAAATGTTAAAAAAAGACTCTAAATTCAAAGTTAGAATTAAGATAGTAATGGCTAAAAACAGGTAAGGACATTTGTCAAAAAAATAATTGAGAGAGCGCAACAACAAAAAGACAAAATTTTGTAAATATATAATTTATTAAAATAAAATTGTATCTCAATAATTGTGTATCTAATGATGTCTTGTTTATTTAATTCAATAAATACAATAAATTGCAATTATATAATTAATTAATTAAATAATTTACAAAAAATTGTTTTCTATTTTTTTTCCTTCAAAATTTGAGTTAGTTGATGGCTACATGTGGAATTAATTTGTGTTATTTAACAATTGTTATTAGTTTGTAATCATACTTTTAGTGATCCCCACATAAAATCAATACCTGTTCTTTTTATTCATTAAAAATTTGGTTTTTGGATCGGTTACGAGAATATTTCTAATTTGATCTTGAGACTCATTTGCTTTTTTATGCATCTCGTCACTGTTAAAGGTTTTAGCTTTTAATACATTAATTTTGTTTTGATAATTATTTAAATTTAAATATAAGGAGTTTAAATCTTAAAAATAGAATTTTAGATTTTGTAAGAGCAAGAACAGATAACGCTTTTCTTCTTTTGTGGAGAACGCCATGCTTACTGAGTATGAGATATGAATTATTAAGAAACACATGAGGGCAATTTAATTTTCGATTGTTCTTTGGAAGCTTGTTTAGACCAAGTTAATGGCCTTTTAGGCTTCATCCAAATGAAGATGTGTTCTCTTTTTGAATAATAAGAATTCTATCTTACATGGCAGAAGGGCTTCAGGATTTTAGAGATGCTTAGGTAGGGCGAGGCCAAAAAAAAGTTTGAAAACCACAGGTTTACGAGTATTAATATAGGGAAACCCTGGCACCAGTAGAAAATAAGCTTGCCAGGAAGAATTTATATATCCATTTTTTCATTTGTCTTTTCGACTGACGCTAGTGTATCTATGTAGTATATGAAAATAAATATCTAAACCTTCCTTGTGTCCCCCATTATAGGGAAACAGTAGCAAACATTTTATTTAAGGAATGGGCTTCTCTAAAGGCACAAAAACCTCTCTAAAAACGAAAAAAAATTGAGAAGGAAAATAATATAAAAAATAAAAATTTTTAAGTAAAAAGTGTCCTTTTAGGGGAGGGGAGAGGTCAAATGCTTTTTCCTGTTATTTCCCATAATGAAGCCACTGCATATTATACTAAAAACAGTGTTTCTCAACTGGCGGTCCGCAGACCATTGATTGTCCCCAGAAGTTTTCTGGTCATCAACAGATATCTTCTAGCATGGAAACAGCAGCAGATTGCGAAGTAATTCCTCAAAATTCCAGAAGTTCCATTATTCAATATTTATTTCCTAATCGATTTTTGATTATTTCAATTCATAGAATTTATATTTTTTTGTATATGTTTATTATGTCTATCAGTTTTGATATTTTATATTGTTTTAAGCCCGATTCACAGCTCATATTTTAATAGATAATTTTAGTAAGTAATACATAAAGCATTGTTTATATGTCAATAGATACACGAGCACCGGTAAAAAACGTGCACATAGAAAGCATTTCTAGCATGCTTTCTAATGGGGCTACTAGTATCACTTGACACAACAATACTTTATGCATTACACATTAAAATTATCTATTAAAACATGAGCTGTGCAAGGGACTTCATAATATAATATAAGCTTATGAGCTTATAAAGAGCTAATATTTTTTTATTTCTACGTTAATGGTCCGCGAAATATTTCTCCTATTTTCAGTGGCTCACTGGTGTAAAAAGGCTGTGAAACCCTCTTTTATGATATGTTCGAATGATGATGAAATTCCCACAGAAATTATTTTTAAACATTTTTATTATTATTTTTTGTTTAATTATCTTAAATCCTTGAATAAAAGATTGGATAGAATTCGTTGAAGAGATGATTAATTTATATAATATATATAAATTTAATATAAATTATAATAAATATATAATTATAAAATACTCACGAGCATAAACCACAAGAGATGGTAGGTTCGACTCCCGCGAGCCTCCCATTTTTCATTCAAGAGCGTAAGATAAAATTTTCGAAATTAAATTTTAATTTAATTTAATCTCATTACTTAAAATAAAATACAACATTTTGGCAATTTATATTGTAACATTTCCAGGAGCATTGTTTTATTTTTTCCTTCCTAAGCCTTCTGGACCCATCTTCTATATACTCCCTTGCTTTTTTTTTTTATAGGCCATTAATCGATTTCTGATTCACTTAATCATCGATTATCGATTATTGTAGTCTATTAGGCAGTTTATCAGACTAATTGTCAATTATCTATACATCTTTCATTCATAATTTTTTTTTCGAAGGTATTTTTATCTAGGTATATAAAAGCACCAATGCGATTTATTATTATAATTTAATGGACACATAAAAGAACAAAACTATGGATAATTATTATCACTCGTCATCATCATTCCTTGTCTTTTTATAATAAAAACTAGCTGCACTGTTATTATAAATTTTTTACATTATTGATTAACAAGAAAAAAAAAATCATACTAGGGCCTATATAATAAACTTGCATATAGTGACTATCTACTTAGGTTTTTTCCAAGGGAGACTTCAGATTTTGAACTTTTTTTATATTCTATTTTTTCGTTGTTTTAAATTTTATTAGATATTGTTTATTTATTTAAAAATTTCCTTTGATTTAAAGGAGGGGGAACAGATCGTCTCTCGAAATGAATTTATTTTTTAAATTTTATCTTATTTTATCACTTTCAAACTTTATAATTATTATTTAATATAATTATATAATTTGAGTTTGATTTTAGAAATCAATTACTAATTCATAATTGAAAAAGAAATTAAATAATTTCTTCAATAATAATTTTTTGAATCCAAAGAAACCGAGCGCCAAAATTGATGAAGTCCCGCGATGATTTGGAAAATGATGAAAAATTCAGGTGATGATATGGAAAGTGATAAAATATCATAGAACCAGCGCAAGTATCTTAAAAGTTTATGATAAATAAAAATAAGACCCTTTTTAAGCCAATAAATATTTCTCCATATCCCTTGGGATAATTAAATGAAAATCTTGACAGGATGTTGGGGTTGCAAGGTTTAATAATAATTAAAATTTAATAATTCATTTTAATAATTATCGGTATATTTAGCATGAACCTTTAAAGGACGGGCCCAGGGGGACAACCCTCTGCGTCAATTTCGGTTAGTCCCGTTGCCATTACATTAAGGGCCCGTTTCTTTTTTATAATTTTATTTTAACAAAAAAAATAATTCAAATTCTAAAGGAAACCATACTTCATCTATATCCCTATATACTATACATTATATATGATAGGAAAAGTAAAAATGTTAGGTCCGAGGGGCGCTATTCGCGAAATCTATCCAGGCGCAATATTTTCCTCATCCTGGGAGAATACCTAATTTAAATATAAAATATGAAATACTTTTTTTTTCACTATTTTCAATATTTTGTTCAGACACACAGACAAAACATTTTCGGAGAATGGACATTTTGGATACAGAGGACCTCAAAAACGTGCATTTCAATTAAAATCTCAATGTCGAATTTTTTAAAACATTTTGTTGGTATATTTTTCTCTGAGGATCAACTGACCATAATATTCCAACCCAGGATCTCCACTCCCTCCAGGCATTTGTGCTTCCTTTGCATTAAACCACTCGACACCTAGCCATGTGGTAACTTGACCACAAGCAAAAATATACTCACAAAAATGTTAAATAAACAATGACTCGTCAAGTCCAATTCGAGGCATATATTGAATGCTAATATCTAATTCAAATGAATAGGTCACGAGAACTAAGTTAGTTCTTAATCAAATTATTTTTTTATGATTGAAATACTTTTTATTTAAAGAAGTCAAAGCCCTTTTCAAATTTTAATAATTTTTTTTTTTCTTTAAAAGGAAAATGTTTTCTGGCTTAAATTTAAATAAAATTACACACGCATCGGTTAAAATAAATTAAACAGAATATAATTTTTTTTAAACCAAGATTATATTTATCTTTAATATTTTTTTTTTGCCAAAAGGTAGATGTGGCTGTAGCATCGCGGATGGTAGGGAAAGTGTACTGGTCTCTCTCTTCTCTCTTTGCCACCCCACCGCTACGCGTGTCTATGCTTATGTGTGAGTGATCGCTTCGTATCAATTCGGTATCGTTCGGCTATGATCGGGCGGCGCGCCGTTACTCGCAGGAGTTCGCTTGTCGCATCCATCATAGACTCAGTCCGCGGTGCCAACAGCACATAGACACACGTTACTTCGCTTTCTACTGACGTGACTCGCTTACGGGCGAGCGACAACAAAAAAAAGTCGTTTTTTGAAATTATGTCACGACGGACTCGATAGCCGCAATGGCCACGCTTACAAGCCTAACACGATTGCTACTAGCAGCCCAACTGGCTGTACACGTCTTTTCTCAAGAAAACAGTGCTAGTTATACACGACAATGGGCTGTACATATCGCAGGTGGTGCAAATCGAGCGGACGCAGTTGCTGCCCGGCATGATTTCATCAATCATGGACAGGTAATAAAAACAACAACGACGTGTGACGTATCCACGTGTCCTGTGCGCGTCGCGCAACCCCGCATTAAAATTTCTCCACTGACAATGGCCTTGAGTAGGGTCAGCCCTTCTCTATATCTCTCTCTTGTTTATTCCCGATAAACCAAATCTGAGCCCGAGGGTTTACCCCGGATATGATGATGGTTTTTGGGTGTTAAATCAAATAAACCAAAAGTCGGACCGGAGAGCTGTCAAATTAGCATTTTCAAATTTTTTTGCGCATGATAATTGAAAGATTATTGATTTGATCCTAATAAAATTTTAATACTGACATCTTCATAATAAGAATTGATTAATAACAATTTAACAGTCAGTTTCAAAATCAAAATTTTTTTTAAAAATTAAATATGTCCTTTTTAGACAAAGACATGCAAGCTAAATAAATGCACCATGATAACCAATTTGCACTTTTCTTAATTTAATCTTTGTTTAAATTATATAATAGTAGTAAAAATGATTTCCAGTTTGATTTTCTTTTTCACTCTTTATCTCATCGTTTTCTTGAGAATTTCCTTTTCATTTTACTTCCTGGAAATTTTTACTCTATTTTACGATTAAAAAATATTTAAAAAAATTATAGTTCACTTAGCGGATGCGGAGATTTACTTATCAAAAAACACAACTAAAAAAATGTAATTAAGACTTACTCTATTAGATTGTATCATTAAATTAATGGAATTGTTTATTTTCTTTCAATCAAAATGTTTTCTAATCGCAATTTATTTATTTTTTAATACCATAATTTATCCCCCCGCTAAAAAATAACTATGTCTAGAACTCATTAATTCTAGAAGAATTTATTTTTTTGTATTAAAAATATTTCATTTTATTTCGGTCTATTTTTATAAAGTTTTTTGTTTTGATGAATGGCATAAAAAGAAAAAATTATATGCGTTGAAAATATATCTGGTGGGGGTTGGTTGCTTATGTTTTGACTCAATAGCTTCGTTTCATCGCAAAGATGGCAATATGAATAAATTATAATACAAAGAAATATTGCAAGACATAAACCTTGACGCACGTCAGCCGTAAAATGCCGGAAATTTGGCTGTTTCGGAATGATAATGGCATCGAACAAAGCCAAAGTAGGGTTTTTTTTTTTTAGTTTAAAACGAATAATGGCAAGTTAAAAATTAACTAACGATCGAAATCCCAACTCCATTGGAACGAAGAGCTAGCGATCGGAACGAAAACTCTCTTTAACAAATTGAACAATTTTTAAAAGGGTTAATTATTGTTGCTTTCCAAGAAGTGAAAAATAGAAATTAAACGTCTACCTAAATCACAATTCACATCCCCCAAGTATTCAATAATTCTTAAAATAATATTTGATTTTATCCTTCTTTTTTTGTTAATTAATTAATCAATAAATTTAATTTAGGAAATTCAATTAATTCCAAAGATGGTTGGGATTTCGATTGGAATTGTTTAGTTCAAACGATTCTCAAAACACCTTAACTCTTATATCAATATATTCAATTAAAATGAATCTATAAATCAACTTTTAACTTAGGCATTTTTATCCTAGTCACTTATTATTTGTTATAAAGATAAGAAGCTTATATTTATACTATCAACCTCAAATGTAAGTGGACAAAGTATATCTTCTGTTTCTCGTTTTAATGGATAACTAGAAGAGTTAAATGATAATCAAAATCACCAAATTTCTTTGTTTTACCTATTATTAAACTTATTATTTTCGGATTTCATATAAGTCGTCTAATTATCCATTAAGAAGAAACAAAAGATAGAGGTTATGAGAGGATAATAGATCCTCTTTATGACATTATGTTATTTGAATAAATAACAACATTTTTAATACTCCTTCTGTGTTTGTTCATTGAAATATTGATCCTGATGATGGCTATGGAATTAATAAATTATTTCAAATAAAATTACATTAATTAAATCGGAAAAATGTGAATTTAAAAGTTTGATATATAATTTCGTTCTGAAACATTAAAGCAGGCGTTTCTATATTTTTGAAGTTTAGAATGCTTTTAGAAGGGAGGAAATTTTTATGGCGCTCTAGTCTATTTTTTAAAAATAATTTCAGATATGTATATTAATTAATATGTATTCTTACCAATTTAAGGGAGGCAATGCGGTGGTAAAGGAGGTGCTCAAACCCCTCCCCCCACCTTTTGGTCTTCAATAAAACTTTATAAATTAAAAATTGAATTATTTTCACACATTTTAATAGTTAATTTGCTTTATTGAAAAAGTTAAACATTTTTTTTCTCACATTCTCAATAAATAAACACTATTTATATAGGTTATAAAAATTATGAGCTCCCCAAAAAATTTTTTGAATTGCTCCGCCACTGAGGGATATTTAAAAATTGTAAAATATAAATTTATAGTGCAATATTAGTCTTGCACTTTTACCTACAATGCTCATCGTCTCATGAAAAGTTTTTTTTTCAAGTTGGGAAGAACTTCTGTTCTCTCTTAGCTACTACGCCCATGATCTTATTATTAATTTTCATATTCGACATTATTCTATAATTATTTTGTAAGGATATAATCAATAAATTCGTCAAATTAAATCTCATTAAATTTATCATTAGAGCCGTTTCTTCTTTCTTTTTATTGTTATCAAAAACTTTTAGATAACTTAATTACTTCGTTAGATAGAGGATTTTAAGAAATTTTTTATCGACAAGAGGCAACTAATCGTGAAACTTTGAGAGGCAATAGCTTTAAGTTTAAAATTTGAGTAAATTTAATAAAACTAATTAATTTCATATTTATTAAAAATAAATCAAGAAAAATATGATTCTATTATAATAAATTTTCTTGTGTGGGTCTTTTATGAAGTAAACGTACCCGACTTGTTTGGGAATACTATTGAGTAGCTTTTTCTTTGCTTTATTTTGGAAATATTGTGCCTTTTCTATGCACTTATCCGGATTTGGCCTAAATGACCTAAGACTAATTCTGACCAGAGTTCTTATTTTTAAAATTTAAATAAGTTTGTAGATTATTTTTATAATCAAAATTTTATTTATAATTATTAGTGGATCAATTTGTAACATTTTTGTCATTTTATTTGAATAATATAAAAAATAAAGATCAACCAACAATCGACCACAAAGACGAATATCATTCGATTGATGGTACAAAGATCAGGTTTTTTCTTTCATTTCTGCTATTTTACTTAATTTTCTTCTTGATCTTTTTTTGTGTAATTTTATTAGTAATTTTCTTCTTTCGAGCATCATTAAACATTTATTTATATTTTATAATATGCCTGGATATTATTTAATCCTTTAATTCGAAAATACGCTATATTATTAAATAATTTTTGAAACGACCCTTGAAAAACCTCTTATAAAATTAACATTTTTCATTTATTTTTAAAAAATTCATTTTAATAATGTTTTTCTGTTTTAAATTTTGAAGATATTTATATTTTTTTTATTTTTCCTTTAAGTTTTATAAATTTTATGGATTTTAGATCAAGAATTATAACGAACAATTGTTATTAAAAAAAAATTATTTAAACAAATTGTAAAGAGTAAGTTTATAAAATTTTCTTGCCCGTTTAATAAAGACGTCCCTTTGTAGCGGTTTGTAATTTAGTAATTTCTATTGAAAAATCACACTTTAACTTCTTTCTATTATTTTTGTAGCGGGGATAAGATGTTTTAGTAAATAATATAAAAATTTTTTATCTACTAAATAAATAATTCAAATTGACATGAATTATTATTATTTATTTTTGATCCATTAAAGAATACTCTCACTAGTACTATACGTCTCAAAAAGAAATGGATAAACGCTATCTTTTGTTACATCTTAGTGTATATAAAAACTAAAAAATAGTAAATTTCATAATTGTCAAAACATTATGAAATTTGATGATTTTTCTTGTACCTTCCCTAATTATGTATTAAGATGAAATATAAGATAGCATTTGTTCATTTCCTTTTGAGACGTATAGTATATTTACTAAAAAACCTTTCTATTCTATAAACTTATATAAATGAGGTCATTACTAAACCAAAATATTTTTGCACTATTTATTTAATTTTCATTATTTCAACGAATAAATTTTTTGACTCAATAAGATAATCGAACAAAGATATACTCCAATAATATTGACATCTATAACTACTTTTATTAAAATAGTTTTAAATATTGATATTAATATTAAATTAATATAAAACGGCCAATAAATAATAATTATAGTTCATGTTCATGTTCTGATAATTGTGCAATCTAGATTAGAAAGGGTGTTTGAAACAATGAGAGTCTTCCAAGATTTTATATTTTAATATTATTAATATAACATTTAGGAGTTTGCTCGAAATAGATTCATCTAAAAAAGCAACTATACTAAAAAAAATTATTGCAAAAGTATATATTACATATTCTCATTACTCTTTTTAAATGTGAGTTTCTGGTCTAGATTTATGACTCCATAAATACTAAGGATCAATTAGTTAAAAACTGGCGAGAAATTCTACAGCCTGAAAGGAGCACTATTCTTTCTTAAGGAGAAAAAAATGAAAAATAAATGTCTTTCTTAAATAAAACTTATTCTAGAGTTACTTTTATTATTATTAAATCTTATAATAATTATTGAAACCATATTAAGAGGAACTTTAGGAAATACAATATTTTGATTAGAAATTGTAATGGGCCATTATTAAAATTCTATTCTAAAATCACAAATAATGAAAATTATATATTTGCATATGCAATTCAAATCTATTAGATCTCATTTCAACCGTTCTTTAACCAAATCAGAATGAAAGAATAAAATGTTTTTATCTTTCACTTAACAAAGAGAGAAGTCCAATTCTAGAAGCAGGTGAAAATGGAACGATGTTCTTGTTAATTTTGTGCTTGATAATAGACCTACATATAGACATGTAGCCTTGAGTTTTCCACCTGATTCACGTGACAATTTTTCTTATGCCAAAAACTAAATCCGGTATCCGGAATGACTCGGTCTCTTGATTGCTTTTTCCGTTCTATGTTAATATTCGTCCAACTTTTTGGTACTTTTTTATTTGCAGATTTCTTTCTACCAGATGACCTTGAAATAAGCCCTAGCTGCTCCTGTTACTACCTACTTGAATTTTTCTTGTGTAACCTCTTTACACACCATTGGCATAAGAATGAGAGGGTGGGGAGCTCTACGGGTTAAAGAAGGTGGAGGGGCCTCGAGAAAATTTGCAAAAATAATTCCACACCAAATTATATAAGAAATTTATAATTTAATAATAAAAATTTTTTTAATTTAATTATTTTTTAATTTAATTGCAATATCAACTTTTTCATATTTTTAAAATATATTTTTCATTATTACTCGCATTTTTAATTAAAATTCATTGATAATAATTTTAAACAATTTCTTTGTATATATCGTTATTGAGTATTTGGCTAAACGTTTATTAAAAAAATTTCAATTAAATTGAGCTTTTAATTATACATTTTAAAATTCTGTATATCTCTAACAAATAAGGCTTGATGACTTCTTGGAAAAAATATACAATGCGATCAAAAAGACTCGCCGTATTAAGTATAAAGTAAATTTTGGTTCAATGTAACTTCTTATTAATCATATAAATTTAATAAAAAATTTATTTTTTCTGTATAATCTCTATAGTTTTTTACTGTATAATTTTTTACCAAATAAATCTTTATATCATTAGTCCAACGGGTTAGCGAATGTGAAAGTTGATTTTTAGACCGAGTCAATTAAATAATGGAATTATTTGACTTTAGTATGGCTTTAAATCCTGAAAGACAATAATAATTCATATCTTTTTTCCTTATTTTGTTATTTAATATAATGTATTTATTTATTTGTGGAATTAATTGTATTGATTCAAAATTTCTTTAAAAAATTATCAGCTAATTTTATTTTTTGGACAAGGCATGAAATTTTATTCAAAATCCTTATCAAAATAAAAAAAATTTAAGAGACATTTAAATAATTGAATTGATTACTTGCCAATGATAACATTTTATTAAATAATGAGGTGTTTGAGAGAAGCGAATTAATGCTTCGAATTTCAATAAAACTCTGATTAGGCATCAGTTTAACGTAAAAATGTAATTGTAGCGAGAAATTATAAAACTCATTCCATTACAATAAAAGTACAAAAGCCCTAAATCAATTCGTCCATCCATATTTAAATATCAATTTCTAGGTAGTTTTTGGATGTCCTTTAAAAAAATAAAAGAAAACAAGTGAGCGTAGTTATTTTTTAGTTTTTCAATTAAAATAATAATACGGGAAAGTAAAAGTTAAACTATCGCTTTAATTTTCTAATAATTAAAAAGCTTTTAGACAGCATTTGTTGTATAAATAATCTATTTACTAATAATTATCAAAACAAAAGTAGTAATGATGAATAAATTTTTTTACAGAATATTAAATAACATTTTATTAACTTTAGTATTCATTTCTTTTTTTATAATTTTACTTTATTAGCATCCTTGTTTTTTTTTTTTTTTTATCTTCTCATTTTTAAATAATTAATTTTCAAGCCATTTTCGTATCATCTCTCAGGATTCTCTAGTTTCTTCTTCTTTTTCTTCTTTCCTGTTTCACTTTTTTTTTCTGGAGATAAAAATATAAAACAAGAGAATGTTAGACTTGTATTATTAACCCTACATAAATATCTCTTATTTATTACAGCAAATAAAGTAGAATTGAGAAGTTTGCAAGAAGTTAGGTCTTAACAAAAGCACAAAAGCTATCCTTGAAAATAAACTTATTAAATATTCCATCTTGAAAAAGTCGCTAGAATAAGTAAAATACAAAGAGTGGATTTGCAACTTGACGAATATATTAATTACATTTGATACATTTCCTCTTTAAGTAGGATAAGTAAAATCGAAATGAAGAGAGCAAAATATCCCAACCTCCCCCTCCCATTCCGGGATCGGTATTTGCGTATTTTTATTCTAAATGCTCTGCACGCCACTTGCTGAATAACAATATCGGATTTGAAATTGGCCATCAGAACACGGCAAATTAGATTGGATTTTTCTACCCTTTAAATTTAACTTTTTTTCCTAATTTTTTTTTTTCATTTTACATCTTCCAAATTTAAATAAATTCTGTTAAATATAGTACCTATATATATATATTTTATTCAACATCCTTCCTTCCCATGCTCTCTATAAAATTTTATTGCTTAAATAATTTATACTATGTTTTATATACATTTAATATATTTGAAAGAAAGAATGTCATCACACCTATTGATTAAAAAAAAAAAAGATTAATTTAATTTGATTAAAATTTTTCAAAAATAAATAGTAGGCTTATATTAAAATTTTAGAAATTACTAATAAATAATAGATTAGGATATTTTTTACCGACAGTCTCATAGAATCTGAGGGTATTGCAATTATACCAAATTTGACATTACGAGATTTTGATCACTAATAGAGTAACTATTTTCACCACGGGTTGTAAAATTTAGTTTTTTATTGCTGGTAAGTAGCCAACCGAAATGACCAACTCACTAATGAATTTTTTGATTAATAGCTCCAGAGCATAACATTTGTTAATTTCTAGAAAAATCTAGAAATGAGCATGCGCACTTCGCTCTTGAGAAGCTCTGGAGCAATTAATCAGAAAATTCATTAGTGAGTTGGTCATTTCGGTTTCCTATCTTCCAGCAACAAAAAATTAACTAATTTAGGGTCTTATATTTATAAATTTAATTAATATTACCAAACTAAAAGTTTAACTTTATAGATTTGTTTTACTCGCCTTTTTCTTGAATATTTTAATTAATTATCTATAAGCCCTGTTGTCCCTTGGAGCAGATGTAGAGATCTCGCTTCATGTAACACAGGACAGCGGACGACAAACATTTATTTATATTATGCCAATTAATATAAATAATTAAATGGCCTTCAATGCCTAAAGACTTAAAAAAAATTATTTATAAAATTTTTTCTAGTGTGTAACTTTTATTAAAAAATTCTTTTAAAAATACATTCATAAATTAGTTTTTGTAAAACAATTAAAAAAAAAAAAGTTTTTATTTGTAATACGTCTTGGTTATGTCCTAGTCACAGTTTGAATTTTTTTTTAACTCTCAAAGCCTTTTCAAATCAGGTGCATACCTATTATCATGTCAAACAGAGTGTTAAAATCCCTTTTAACTTGTTAAGGGTTGGGCCAGTTCATCGACCTGCCATCTTCCACTTCCTCTAAAAAAAAATTCAAGTCAACTTTTAACAAAGAATATTATTTTTTGAATACATTTACAAAAATTTCAGGAATTCTAAAGGAATTTCATGCTACTAGCTCTTAAATTAGAACAGAATTTGAAAATATTTTAAACCTAAATTTTCTATCAAAGAAGATAGATCGAAAATTGTGTATTCTAACAAAAGAATAAATTAGAATAAGGAAAAAATGTTATTAAATACCTAATATAATTAAAAACTAAATTTACTTTCATGAAAACTCACACAAGCCTAGACACTCACGCCATTCTGCAATCATCCTCTCTCTCATTTTCAAATCTCGTTTTTATTTAATTTGTAAATAGATGATGGATCAGGTTATTTACAAATAACAACTATGGATTATTGAATTTATTAAAAAATTTTGTAACCAATTATTTATTATTAATTCATATTTATGAAAAAAGTAGCCGCCTTTGAGAATAGAACCCCAGACCTCTGGTTCACTATGTCTTTACTGGCAGACCTGGTCATTGCTAGAGGCAAGGGGGAATTTGAACAATTATTTGTCATGATTACTTATAATATCATATTTCCTTATTTTTTCTTGATTTTTAAAAAAAATTCTTTTCGTTCATCGGACTGCCTGGGATCGAACCCACATCCATTGGTTTTGAAGTTTATCAGTGACAATGTTAATACTTTTAATTTTGATTATTAAAAATTATTTTTTTGTTTTTTATTTTAAATTTTTTAATTGCCAAATTCTCAAACCCCTTCCGTTTATATCATTAATAAAAAGTTGTCAAATTATAATGTTTCAAATGTCTACAAACTTAAGTTGTAAAGTTTTAAAATTAAAAAATAAAGTATTTAAAAACTCACCGTTGCGGTGAGATGTCCTGCGGCGAGTTGCTGCCTTCCCAACAGAACAAAAAAGATAAACAAATAAACTCTTTTCTTTTTATAATAATACCTGTAAATTTATATAATCAATCTGAAACTTTTGTGACAATGTTAAAATCACGTTGATAAGTTAATATTGTTATTCTCAACATTTATCACAGGTTTAAAGAAAATATCATTTCTCTCTATCACTTTTTAAAAAATAAGTATTTTAGAGTTCTCTCAAATTTTCTAATTTTAGTCTTCATAGAAATTCCAAATTTTATATAGAGTAAGTAAAATCACAGGATTACCAACAACATAATAACAACATACAAGTTTAGTTTTTATTTTTTTATACTTAATTTTACTTTTCATTTAACACTTTTTTTTGACAATTATAATGTTTCCGGTACGAAATTAAAAGTAGGTGTCAGTGTTTTACACCAGATTTTTGTTGTTTTGATATTTAAGATAATAAATTATATAAAAAAACATTTTTGTAAAACTCGGAAACTCTTGGACGTTTATACTATCGATAACCCATAGTTTTGGACGATGTTTTAAAAAACACGGGCTAGAAAAATTTTCTTTAATTAATTTTTATTATATAATTTATTTATTTCATCTAAAACGATTACTTTTGCCAAATTAAAAAAATAAATTATAAGACAAAACAATTTAATTAAACACTTTAATAATAAATTTTTTACTAACTATTATAAGAGATTCACTAGCTAATAATAAGATACGCTTCTTTATTATTATTTTCTCTTTCCTATAAATCTGTAATAATTATATATAATTACGATCGCAAAAATATTCGATGTCGAGATTTCATCGGAAATACACGTATTGGATTACTGAGTCTAAAAAAATGGGTCCCGCAAAATGGTCTCTGTGTGTATGTGCGTGTCACTGTGTGTGAACAAGTTTCCTCAAAAACGAAAAAAACGTGCTAGGCTGAGATTTTATATTTAAGCTAGGTACCCTCGTCAATTCCACCTCGAAGTTTTTGAATAAAATCGACCAACAGGTACTAATACTTTACTGGTGTACTTTTCTTGTAGTTTTTTCGATTTTCTTAAAATTTGTTATAACGATTTTGATTAATTCATATCTCAATTATTTGTTAGATGATCTTTGAAATATTTTAATCCTTATCTGCCCCAAAATTATTTGGGATCCATTTATTTATTTATCTCACTCATCTTTCCTTCCTTTAGGTAAAAGAAAGTTGTGTGATGTGCGTTTTGTTACACTATTTTTATATTATATTTAATCATGCATTGTTTTCATTAATAGATATAGTTTAATAATTGAAATGTATTTTATATTTTAATTATTTTGGTTTTAATAAACTTTTTTTTATTTTTCAAATGGAATAGACAAACGTAGCTAAACTAATAAAAAAAAAATCCAATTTTATAAATATACATAATCGTTTAAAAACTCATATTCAATTTGTATGTATGTAGAAAAGGGAATAAATTTTATAACGATGTCAAAAACCGAGCATTCTGATTAGATCAAAAGACAAAGACATAGCTCAACCATTACGAATCCATTATTTTTCTTTTTGTTTGTAATTTTAATGAAAAAAAAAAAAAAAAATACCTTCTCCAGATTGAGTTGATGTATACATGGAAGAACAAACATCTTCGTTTGTTGTTGATTTTAAACCCAGTTAAATCATGTTTCACGTTCGTCATAGGAAATAATTAAAGCTAATTATTCCTTACACTTCAAAACGGTCCCAGGGCTTATCACAAAACTTAATGAGAGGCGGTTAAGTTCTGTTTAAGCTCACAAAAGAGCCGCGTTCATGATAAAAACTTTTCAAATTAATGATCTTTTTCCAATCTTTTGAAGTATTATGTATTTTAAATTTTATCTTATAAGAAACTATGAATAAATAGCATAAAAATTAGGATAAATTATTGTCATTAAAATAAAGGTAGAGAAAAAAATGATATTATTATTAATGTCTTTTCTAATTGAATTAAAAACTTTACCTATGCTTTCATTCACTTTTAACCCACCATAATAAACTAGGAAAATTTGAAAGCGCTCTTCTTTATGGATTTTTCTAAATAAATACATACATATCAGTACCAAAATCTGGTGTAAAAGAGCACATTACATAACTTTTTCTTACCTACTTGGGTACATACACTCAGATTCACTCTCCATTGACAAACCATTTAATAAAATATAATTAGAAAAAGTATAAAAAAAAAATCATTTAAAAATGAGATAGCGAATAATTGCAGCGCCTCTAATGACCAGCACCAACAGCTTTGTCTTTTAGCTTTGTGACATCTTTAGTTGTGAAAAAAAAATTAAAAAAAAAACCGCTTTTATTTAAAAATGTACTAAAAAAGAGGGACATAATTTCATAAAATTGTCGAAATAAAAGTGTGACACGCTCGCTGAGACTTAAAAATATCATTTAGACGAAAATAAAATTTTCAACAACTCACGCCTCAGACCTTAGAAGGGCTGGCAGATTATTATTTATTTTAATTAGCCAAATATATTCAACAATTATAAAAATTATTTTTCTCTTTTTAGTGCATTTGTAAATAAAAGTGTTTTTTTCAAATATTTATTTTATTTTAATTATTAATCTTTGTTTCCAAAAAAATCTATGTGTATACGTGTTTGTGTAATCGTGGCCTTCCAAAATCCAACCCTCAATTATGAAGCTCTTCTTTGGTTTCACAAATTGAAGTTGTTTGATTGACTTCTAATCTTACTTCGTAAAATCCGCTAGTGCTCCGAATTATCCCCCCCACAATATATAGAGATTTAAGAAGAAAAAATATTTCTTCAAACTTTGTCAGATAACAGTAAATTTCCATCTCAAAAGGAAAAAGTAAAGCAATAAGAAAAAATAAAACCAAGATGAAGATTTTAATTGGACAATTGATATGTTATTTTTCAATTGAAACTTTTCTCTTTATCTTTCCTGTCTTATGAATATCGATTTAGGAAAAAAAATTGTTATAAGAATGATTTTATTTTCAATCATTTAATAAATAATTAATAAAATTATAATAACGATCTTGTACTTTATAAAATTGTTAAATTACGCATAATTTTTTTAGATTTGAAAAAAACTTTCAATGCTTTCAAATGGGCTCTAACAAATCACTGGGTATCATCTCTTCATTTAGTTGTATTGTTTTTTTTTAAAGAATCATTTCAATCGATAAATTACTTTGGAGTTATCACGCATCAAATTTTTTTTCACAGGCAGATAGACAGACAGATGGACATTGAGCTTGAAATTTATAATGTTAATATCACAGACATTTCCGACATAAATACCCTCCACCTTTCTTTTTGAATATAGAAGTAAATAAACTGTTTTAATATATTATTTTAAAAAATTTCTGCACATTAAAAAATCATAAGCGTGAAAAATTTTGTTTCTTTGTTAATTTAATTAATTTATATTTCTTCTAAAGGAGGAGATTATTTTTTCGTTTCTACTCTTGAAGGCCTGAATAAAATAAATTTCGCGGCCTGGGAGACTCCCTGTATAGCGCCCCCCATCCAGTTTTTTCCACCTCGATTATTCATTTGATCTTTTTTCTGTATAAAACAATTTCTTTGACACCCTTTAGGCTTGGGCAGATTAATACGGTCCTGAATAATCAATTAGGTGTTTCGTAGTTGGTTTCTACATAGTAAAATAGCATTTTAAAAATTATTTAGTGGGATGTTAATTGTTTTTATATAAATCAAATCTAATATAATTATTAACCACTAGATTGCTTATTTAAACAGACGTTTTTATTTAATACTGTTCTCATTAACTTATATAGTTACATTTATTCCGTAATCTTAATTAGTGGCATAACTAGAACTCCCGGTGCATGGGCCCTTTTCCGAATCAAAAGTTAATATGTTGTAGCGGGGCGCAATTCTACATAATTAAACCACTGATCTCAAAACATTATTATTTAAATAAGTAATTTGAATGAATTTTTTTTATTTGTTCTATTTTCCGAGTAAAATAATAAACGCCTCAACTTTTAGATTAAAACTTTTTCATTTTTTGAACATTCGATTTATTTATAAATAAAAAATAATTATTTTCGTAATCACTGTTGCAAAATATATTATTATAAAAATTGATTTATTTTAAACGTTAGTGAGAATTTCTTAATAGACTCTCTTCGGAATTTATGAATGTTTATCTATAAACTCCCAATTTAGCATGTGTATGAACGTTAAATGTGAGGTTTTCATTCAGTAGAAATAAAAATATCTTCAAGTAGGACATATCGTAAATTTCAGACCCCCAAGTTCTAATAAAATAAAATAAAAACACAAGTACCACGAATTGGTACTCTTAACATCTAAAACAAGTGTCTTGTGAATTCATTTTTTTCTGAAAAAGCTACTAATGTCATAACTTCCATATTACCTTTGAATAGGAAAATCTGACACTTTAACATATTTTATTTTTTAAATATTAAAAAATTTCATCTCTTATCGACATGAATAAATTTTGAAAAATGATTCTACGCCTACTACTTCCTATTTAGAAGATTGTTTATATTCATTACTTAAGAAAATTACATTTCTCTGTAGTTGTTACTGGATGGATGGTAGCCAGGGTCAAATAAAGGTGATAGAAAAAAGAAAACAAATGGTTAGTTTCCTTCTCACTCCTTTATTGATCCAAACACATGTCGACGTTTCGGTCGTGCCTTCTGACCTTCAACAGGACACGGTTAAATGGAAGAGATGTTTATCACTTCTTCATTTCTATGGAGATCCCTCTCGCCTTTACTCCTTCCGGGCTGCCATTCCTCCAGAAACAACTACTTAAATCCTACAGCCAGTCATCTCGTTTTTTCAATAAATCTCTCGTGTCTTTGGTGGAAAGCTAGAAATCTTTAATTAAAAGTTCACGGATTGTTCTCACCATTCAAAAAACTCAGAAATTTATTGATTAAATGAAATTTTTCAAAGTAAAAAAATAATAGTCTTCATTTAATTGTCTGACTGTCCATTGAAATAACTTATTAATTTGAATATTTCATTATATTAACCTCTCTCCTGGCAAATGACAAATATTAGTTGCCATGTTCCATAAAATTTTCTATTTTTTTGTAGACTGCTAAAATACTCTATACCAGCCTAATTCTATAAACGGTAAATTTTATACGGTTTATTTATTATGCAATTCTTAAAGAAATGCCATTTAATATCTGTGGTATGTAAACATTAAGAAATATTTATTATCATGATGAAGAAATAGAACGACAATTTGTAAAGCTGAGATTGTTTTTTTCATTAAAAAAAAAAGTTAAATATAGTCGGCAGTTGAGGAGAAGTTCGTTGGTTTATTCTCGGAGATTTAGGGTTGGGGCTTTTACATACATAGAGTTCTTTATTTTTTTTCCAAGACCCTCATTAATTAAATTATCTGAATAGACTAAAGAGAAAAGGTTAAATATTGAGCTGCTTGAAATAACTTTGATTTTTCACATTGGAATTTTTTTCTTTTAACTTTGTAAATAATTTTGACTATTATTTTGTTCAGCTAAGGAATTTTTGTAATTTTTGAAAATATATTCCGGCAGAGTAATAACGACAGCTGTTTGTTTGGGAAAACAAAAAAAATCAGAATCAAATAAATGAAGCAAATTTACTTTATTTATTTGGGACATTTTGCAGCTTTATCGGAAGATTTTACTTTTGTGTATAATCGTTAGAATTATATATATATATATTAATATAATAATATATGTATTTATTTTAATTTCTCGTGCTAGATTTATTTGCATATTTATAACATAATATTTGTTTTATATTACCCCGAATATTATATCCGTTTTTTCACTAATTGCTGTTCATTTTTATGATCTTTAAAATGCATTTCGACTATTAACACTTGAGACTCTGGACAAGACTAGACCAATTAACTCCAAAATATAGATTTAACCCCGAGATCGTACTGTTAAATGAAATGAAAATTACGATTTAGATCTTGAAAATGTTCTTTCTTGTCTTTCTTTAATACAATTATATATTTTAATGACTGTCAACTAAATTCTTGAATTTTAGTGAAAAGCGTCTTAAAAAGAACCGTTAAATTAAAGTATTAAATATTTATAACTTTATAATTCAGTTTACAAAAATTAAAAAAAAAAAATATTTATTTAAATTATAACAAAGAAAATTTATTTAATTTTGATTAATCAACTACAGAATAAATTGAAAATGAGTAATAAATATCAAAAAATCATTTATTAAATTCCAATTGTTTAAGAGATCTGTATAATTTCATTAATTTAATTTTATTACTTACATATATCCAAATCCACATATTAAGTCAGATTAAATTATCTTTTAATTATTATTGAATGAATGAAAATTGATGTAGCGTAATTACTTCTTGAATTTATTACTTTTCACAACCTACAAACATAAGCAGCAGCCGTCTTATACATTTTATCTTTTTAAAAATTCTCACTTTTTCAATCGTAAATTTAATTTAAAAACAATAATTAAATATTTGGGTTTGAAACGAATCACTATTTAAATCTTAAAAAAAAAAAAATAATACTGGAAAAGTGTTTTCCCTCTTTTTGCTTTTTTTCATGAATGCTCTCTAGTTATCCTCTGACATTCGGGTTTTGTCTTTTGTTTGTCTCAACCTTTGAAATCCACTCCATTATAAAAGTCAAAAAAAAAAAAAAAAAAAAAAAAATATAAACC